>JBCEWB010172815.1:0-10172 GCA_039654565.1 Peronia peronii
CACTTCCCGAGAAGCCAAGATCAAGGCTTTGCTCGCGAGAAACGAGTACTCGGCTCGTCTCGTGCCCACTCCTAATAATTGAATGGGGTAATGGACTAGGTCACTCAAGCTGTCTGTACTGCAAGGAATAACCATAGCCTACATGATGTGATGCACGTACAGCAATGAGAAGTGGGGGGAGGGGGGGGGGAGACACTATCAATGGGTGATGTCATGAAGATGCATTCAGGGATACTAGTTCCTAGAATAATGTTACGACTGGACCACACTAGTGTCATTATGGTTGTATCCCCTTCTGTTCCTTAGTGAAAAAAAAGGCCTGCACAGAAATCTCGAATTATGGAAATCTCAAACACATTTTCAATCTCCAAGAAATTCGAGTTTTCCATGCTCGACTGTATTTCAATAAATGTTACCATATCACTGATGTTAAATTCTCCATCATGACCATCATCCTCCAGACTGTAAACCACTTTTCCATAGTTCCCAGAATCTGCATCTGTAGCTCTTATAGTTGCAATCACCTGACCCTCAGAGGCATCTTCTGAGACATTGAATTTTGTTTGCTGATTCAAGAACTCTGGGCTATTATCATTGATGTCCAGAATTGTCAGTGATACAGTGGCTGAGGATGAAGCTGGGGTACTGCTTGAAGAAGAAATCTCTGACGCAATTATCTGAAAATGTAAATTAAATGTATGATTACATCAGATCTACAATGCATGATTTTTCACCTGGAATGTACTTCATCTGAAGGATGAAAATGAATAGACATGGTATCTATAATTTGTTTATTATTCATTCAAATAACACAGTTAAATAGGTAGAAGGTTTATTTCTGTCTTTAAAATTGTTACCTAAATTTATGTCACTCAAACAAATTCACTGGGTGCCATAAGTTACAAATACTTTACCACTTTTGACAGATGCAATCCTTTAATCTATGACTTAATTGATTGAACTGATTTATCACATCACTACCCAAAAATTGGTGTGGATACAGTATGTTTGTTTACCAGAGCA
Organism: Peronia peronii; assembly: GCA_039654565.1. Taxonomy (NCBI): domain Eukaryota; kingdom Metazoa; phylum Mollusca; class Gastropoda; order Systellommatophora; family Onchidiidae; genus Peronia; species Peronia peronii. The sequence goes on from JBCEWB010172815.1 coordinate 1,024, forward strand.
TGTGTAGATAATTTCAGAAAAATTTCTTGTATTCAAATGCTCTAATTTCAGTTCATTTAATGTTCTTTAAATATAAATTTTAATTCCAAAATTGCATATTAACTAAATTTAATTTTCTTGATGATGACTGCAATATGTTTCAGTGAAAAGAGTAGTCCACGGAAGCATGCAGTTTGAGTGTGGTTTTGCAAACATTTGGGTGAACTTTACACCAGTATTTATCATACAGCTCCCAAACTTGGTTTACTTATTTCTGAAAGTCTTTCTATAAAACTGAATATTCACCTTGAAACTCAAGCTTTGGGTTTTTTCATAGTCCAGAGCTGAAGAATTCCGCACAACAATTGTGATACTTGATCTGCCTTGAATTCTTTGTCCTGACCGTGGCAGTGTTCCAAAATCTGTATACACAGCCCCATCTTTCTCCAGATGTAATTTAAAGGCACTGTTTATACCCTGAGGAATTTTTATGACTCTGTTCCGTAAAAAAGTTGCATATTGGTAAATTAAGGGGAAAAAAAGCTTCCATTGACTAACTTCCCTAATACAGTAACATCATAACTCTAGATCTGTGAACCAGTCATGGATGACTGGAAATCTGCACAGTGAGTTGCCGACCTCTCAATCTAGATGGCCGGATTTAGTACTTGGTTTCATTTTGACTAATGACCATTGAATGCACCCAGCCTACCAAATGACACAATGTAGGCCTACATCTGACCTCTGACTAACCATGTACTTTGTCAAGACCCTCCCTTAACTCCACCCCTTCTCTACACATAATACTTAAAACGATGCAGAGGGACTGTACTCACAAGTAAATGTCAATTACGTAGGGATGCCATGCTTGCTACAGCCTACACACAGGCCTTGTTACACATTCATCCATAACTTAGCATAACTCCACAGACCAATTCATTTCATAAATGGGTGTTTTGACATCCATGTTGTAGTATTTCAATGTAAACTGTAAGCTACAATGTAAACTGTAGGCTCTAGATACACATGGATTTAGATCATTCTCTCTAGCTCAGATGGGCCAGCATTCAACTTCGCATGGTACAAAGAAATGTGCACAACAGTTCTAATAATAATGGCATAGCATGAAGCACATGTAGCTATCTGTTATGAAAATGAACAGACGCATAGACTGCTCTAGGTTTCGTTTAAGAATATTTGTAGCTCATTTTTACCATTGACAGTTTGAGCACTGGTCAATGTGAAACTTGTTGAGCGAGCCATATAGTCAGGGGTGCCTATTTATTTTTCAATGATGAATAACAAAAATTATTTGATATTCCTCTCCAGCATCATTATTCATGTTTGGATCACAAACTTCACGGTGCTTGAGAGGATTTGAGTTAAAAATGAGGCCTTTGATTTCCATTCTTTCATTCCATCTTACAGTGTTCATCATTGAATATTATGGACTGTTTCATACTCTTATCAAATAATAATTCCACTGAGTATTGAGAGATTATCTAATGAGCCGTGGCTATACCTATCATAATGACAGTTTGACAAAATTAGGACATAGCGAGAAATAACACAGAGGAGCCAATCTGTATATGTACCACCATCACACAATTAAGTATAAAGTTATCATGTGTATAAGTACGGGCTGTGCATTTTATGGGTTAATGTTCTCAGTATATGAATGAAGATGATTTTATTTTTATGTCCTTCAAAACTAAAAGCTTTTTTTCAAAGACCAGTGAGGGAAGGAGGAGGTAAAGGGAGATATTTTTTCTTGATCTAAACTTGTTTCGAACTATGAGATTCTTATATCAGAAGGTTCATTCCTTTACAATTCTGATATGCTTAAAAATTTGTACCTCCAATTTCCAAGACTATTTAATAACGTGTTACAATATTGTATTTATGTCATCATATTATTAGTAACTTTCGCATCTCTGAAGAAACAGATTGTACATGACATCATGACATTACTGACCTGATCATTATCAAAGACTTCTATGGTAGATGTCATTGTTAGAGGCACACCATTTGGTGTATTTTCTTGCACTGTAGCCTGAAAGGTACTATTGGAGAATGTGGGTCTTTCATCATTGATATCTGTCACTGAGATGGAGACCTGGGTTGTTGTACTGTCTGTAGAATTGTGTGTAGAAACCTCAGTAGCCTGAAATTGACAGCAATTAATCATCTTAGATTGTTATATGCACATTATCTTGGAGAGAAACGTTTTGACCATTCAATGAACCATTCATTTCAGAGTGAGCAGGCATAAATAGATTCACAGTATAAACATGTTAATAATTGTAAACGTAGTTTAAAGTTTGACTATCATAATGTATATTGTCTCTATATAGACTTATGGTCTTTATTGAAGTATTTCACCATGACATCTGAATAAAAGGAAATATAGGTTACTAGCCTCAGATAATTACATCATTTACTGAATGATTGATTAAGTCATTTTCAAAGAAAAAAAAGAGCACAGAATATTTTCTCTCTTAGATCAGTCTCCGTAAATATTTCTTCCTCAGTTCTGTCAGGTAATTGCTGATACGAAAATATAAGCATTGATTTGTCCTGTTCAGTGCTACATTTAAGATTAATTAAGGATAAATGTAAATGAAATGTGAAATGATACACTGCTTACAGTCACATTAAATACATAAAGATTTCCTTTCTCCCTAGCCTTGTCACTGTCAGCATCCAATGCTTTTCCCACACTAATAACTCCATTGGTTTCATCAATGTCAAAGAGAGTAGCATCATCTGAAAAAGAATGAACATGAAACTAGGTTTACAACAATTTAATGAATATTATTATCTGTGTATGAATTAGATGACATCCACACAAAAAATTTTCCCATCTTATGAACCATTAGCTGATTATCTTTGTGATATATAAGTTAGCAACTGATGAAAACATTATTTAGGAAAAGGCTGGAACAAATTTCCTTACCACCACTTAGGGAAAATTTGACATGATTCGGAGTGGCAACACCTCTGTCACCATCTGCTGCAATAACTTGAAGGATTGAATGTCCCTGGATAAACAAACAAACAAAAAATTAAATCACTGCAATTATAATGAATAAATAATTTTTCTTTTCTTTTTAAAATCATCACAGTCCTGAGCCTGATTGTGCTTTCTTTATCCCATGTCAACAGATATATCGTTTTCTAGACTTAAAGATTTTATTTCATTGGGAACTACTAGACAACTTTCAGATTATTTTATAAAAACATGTGGTTCTTTTGCAAGCTCTGAATTGTATAATACCAGACAAAAGATTGCCAGGGTATATTGCACACTATGGATCATTTATATAACTATTTCCCTTGAAGACTGATAACTCTTACAGCTAGTGTAATGATATGATTATCAATGGTCATTAGCCATTTAGTCTTGTGTCATGTTATATTTTCTCAAGTTCTTATACATGTATTTCAGCAAATGTCCAGATCCAGTAAAAAGCTCACATATTACCATGTCTGATGACAGTTAATCATAAATTTCTATTTAAATTCCTCTGGAATGATAACATAACGTAACCTGTCAAATATTCAACATAAACTATGCAGAAAGAAAAAAAATCACCGTTGTTTTTTCTATTCATATCAGCTACTAAAGATAGAAGCTTTCTTTACTATTAAGCAGCTTTCTTTACTAATTTGATCACTTGAACAAATCTTTAGAAGCAAATCAACAACAACAAAAAAAAAAGCCTGCAGAAAATAACATGGAACAATTACGTTGTTAGGTAGTCTATAATTATAATTATGACAGTTTTAATATCTATTGTTTCAGTCATATTCTTCTAGCTCACCACTGGTTTATCCTCTGCCACTGTGCCCATATATGGTAATCTTTCAAACACTGGAGGTGTGTCTTGTACATCAACCACTGTAATGAACAGGTCAACTGGATCAGGATTACAGAGTGAAGGATCTGGATCTTCACACTGACATTCTTGGTCAGGACATGGGGGATTGCCTTCATCCTGTCATGAGAAACAATAGTGATTCAGAGTCTGCTACTGAATTTACTATAGGCAATTATCTGTATACCGACTTGTTCTAATTATTACTGTTTTGGACATGTAAGAAGAAAGTAAGTCTATATGCCTCAGAGCCCTACTAATGAGCACCACACACACAAAAAATGCGCCTGCTAATATCTGTTATCCAAATTCGTCACATGTACAGATATACAGCAAGTTTCACATTGCATGAACAGCTGAAAAGCTGCATTAGTTTTATAAAAGATTCATGGAACAACACAAACCATGTCATCATAAATGGGAGTTATTGTCTGTTTACAAATACTTTCCAGGAGGAAATATAACATGACCAGTTTACAATATGTACCATTCATCCATTATGCTATCAACTTATTCCCAGTGATACCTTACAATATACAAACAGAATCACAGCAACAAGTTGGGCCCGATTATTTTTGCATGTTCAATTTTTTCTTCAACTAATTGATATCAAAACGCTATGATTGCAAAGGAGGACAATATCTGCTTTGTGGTTTACCTTTGCCGATAGTTTAATATGATAAAAAGAACGCCGCTCATAGTCTAAGCTCTTGGACAGAGTGATATTTCCTGAATACTGGTCGAGAGAGAATGTCTGACTGTAATCTGCATTATCAGCCTGAAAGAAAAAAGAGAGATTTCAGTTTAGGAATCCTTCAGCTTCTTGGCTCTCATGCCATGGCACAGTTTATTAATATAGTAAGTAACAGTAACAGTAATAACAACAAAAGCAACAGAGACATATAATAGGCCCTATTAAATAGGGTTTAAAACTAAAATGCACCGACAGACACTTATATTCAAAAAAGGGATTGATTCGTAATCTATCTTTCATTCATGCTAAACAAAGTGCCCTGACTGGTCACTTTGATCCTTCTAAACCAACTTTTACCTGCAGTCTGACGAATTTCTGCAAATATTTAAAATACTGACATTTGTCAGCTCTGGTGAATTTAAAACTCATCATTCATCACAGAAACAATACGGCAACAATTATGTCACTATAATATGCTGCACTGACAGTTCTGTCAATAACATTCTATGCTATTGTTGTCTTAATTATCATTTGCTCATTCTGTTTACAGCAATTTGTTCCAATGAGCACTGTAATATATTTTCAGAAATGTATTCATTTAGCCTACACTGTTTTAAATGTTTATTCCCTCACAATCTCAAGTATCTTAGTTGAAGTGAAAAAACTTACCGCTACATTTGCCTGCAAAAAAAGACATACAAAAAATAGATTATCTTCTTTTTTAGTATCTTAAGATAACATGTCACCTAACTTTCATCTGTTATTCTATTACTGACAATAGCAAATAGAACTTTATTAACTTTCAAAATTTACAGCAACATAAATATCATTATTTTTGAAGTGTAAACCTTTATAATTTTGCATACACTAGTTCTGAAAAAAAAAAAAAGAGTAAAAGCACAAACTCCAGCAACATGTTAGAACATTTTCCCTGTTCAATTGTCAAAATTTTGTATCTCTTGATTGAAAGATACACACCGTTTAACTGGTTTGCTATTTATATTCATCATGTGATTTCCTTATCGATGACTTTAAAGCCACTTAAGTTAACATTTGAAATGTCTAAAACCGAAAGGAAAAATAAAAATTTTGCAATATCAGGTCTTCTGCCTCTCTGTTCATTTTTGTTGCAATCATAGCTCATTAAAATCACTATCATCATTTTGAAAGAACAAAAAATTGTCAGAAAACTTATCATAAACTACATATGACATATACAAATACTGTAGATGTGAATAATTATTAACAAAACTGAAAAAAAAAAAACAGCTGTAGATGCAATTTTATTTTGTCACAAATTGTGGCAAAGCTTCTAGTTTCATTTTAACTCAGTAACATTGTACCTGTCTCTCTGACAATTTAGCAAAGTGAAACTTCTGTCTCAAGTAGCTTGCTATCAAACGTAAAGGTTATAAACAGCTAAATTCACATGGTTTTAAAAATAAAATGATGTAGTGGATCTTGATCAGTCACTGTACAAATTCAGCTATCTAGACAGTGCCATTAAAGGTTAAAACACTGACCTGCATTGTAAATATGACACTGCCTCCTAGGTTACTGTCAGGATCTTCAGCGGATACTTTAAATATCCATTCTCCTACTGGTAGATCCTTGGGTTAAGACAGAAAGAGACTTTGAATAGCAAATGAAATTGTGCATGTACAATATGTACTAATACCAAGAGTACTAAATGAAAAACTCTAACTCAGATACATATAGTTGAACGCAAAAGTGAGTTAATTGAGAAGACAAAAGTTGTTAGTTCAGAATCATTATGGTATCCTTTTTCTTGCTTGCATAAATTGATCCTGATTTGTAAATGTAATGTATTTTTCAAATGAAAGATTTTAGTTCAGTCTACGACTGCTGACAAAAACTGACTGAGTTAGTAATACATGTGCTGAATGTACATTAAATTAATAACCATAAAGACTTTGGATCATAAGAAAAAACACAAATGATGACTGGTGATAGAACAGGAGCTAATCAACACTGGAATAGGGTGAGCTGACGAATGGAATACAAAAAACAAGCAAGCTCACAGATAGATAGCATGTGACAGTAACGTAGTAGATCTACATACACAAACAAGAACACCCTCAAGTTAGGATGAAATGTGGCCATGTCATTATTTAAAAATGTACACACCTCCGGGATAGCAGTTCTATATGGTAGGTTCACAAAATACGGTGGATTGTCGTTCACATCAGCTATGATCAACAACATTCGAATCTCGACAGCCTGTGGAAAATATTTAAAAATTTTCTTCGGTTCTGTGGACAACTAATGTATTTAGGATGAAACAGAGAAGTAAAAATTATGTTGCTTTTCTCTAATATATTCACCTGGGCATGTCAATCCTCTTGCCACTTTGGCCCAACATCCACTTTAAACATTAAAAAAAACAAGTTTCATTATTCTTGAAATGTCGGTGGGAATGAATAATGCTGCTGGACAGAGTTCATTGAACTATGAACAGTTCCCATCCCTAATGAAAGAAGACAACAAATGTTCAGACAAAGACAAACATCATTACTGTTCACACTTGATTACTAAGTGCATCTAATACCAACAGCCCCATGTTTTTTGTCTTCTGCCCCATTAAATTGTTCAGAATAATTACTGGACCAATACATGGGCTTCCCTGAAATGAATCAGCCTATAGACCGATCAATCAGCAAGCTGATAACCTGACCAATATTTCGCAGATCAGTGAATAGAATCTATAAATACATACCTGCCCTACTGTATCCTCAGCTTGGAAAAATAGCTGACGAGTTGTTGGACTCTGGAATTATCATGAATTGCAACAGTTTAAATCAGCATGAGATACCAGAACTATTTCTATACACCCTTGTAAAAACCCAGTTTGATTAAGAACGTATGAATACTTAACAGAAAATGTACCGATGATCTTTCAAATAATTTAACAAAGTTGTTGCTTTTGTTGCTTTTCTAAAATGTAAATGCAAATTCTCATGTTGTGGCTTTGATAATATTATAGGGATCTATAAAATAAGGGCACAGACCTAATTTCTGACAATCTTTTCAGACTTAAACCGTTTCAGACTTAAACTTTCATATCCTGACCAACTGAGTTATTTTATGTTACAAGTATAGGAAGACATGAAAATTCTATATCTCCTTTATATGCAAAGAACAATTTTGTTAAATCGATCATCATCGCCATAATTCACTCTTTTTTTTTCTTCCGAAACATTCTGTTGATCAAGACTGAGACTGACAATGACTTGCTAAGTCAAAACAAGTTCATGAATATAATATGTAAGCATCATGAAATATAAAGAAAAATCTGGAAGCATCAAATTCATTAGCCCACATTGCTTCTTCATCGAAGGAAAAATGATGATGATGATGATCATCATCATTATCATCATCATCATTTTACATAAAACCTTAAATTCTAAGACGTGGACTGTCAACAGGTAACTATCTAAGTACATTAAAAGATACAAATAACAGTCTGGACAATTATTGGGTTGAAACATAAATGCTTTGACGGGACTCGCCAAATTTTCGAGTTCGTTTGGCTCTTCGCTCGGGCAAAAAAGAAAACGTATATAAAATGTGAGCAGGGTATGTTGTATTAGAAAAATGATAATAATAATTAGGGGCCTTCATATTTCGTTCACTGAGAAGATTTTCATTAATTTTACACGGGCCTAAATATCTTGATATCCAGATAAGGACTATCAACCGCAAATTAATTATAAAGTGTCATGAGAAACTGTTGGAGTGTTAAGGTTCGGGTTCTTTGAAAATACGTTATTCCAAGTTTAAGAAATGGCATGTTTTACCTTAAGGTGGTAATTATGTGTTATATGAATGAAATGAGTGCTACATAAATCGCAGGGTATGTTATTTGAAAGGGAGTTTCTATGGAAAGTATGACGAACCAGTCTTTGAGCAGATCTGCCCCTTGCCTTGACTCTTCCAGTGTCACGAGAAGTATCATATTTAATTTATGATAGAGGTCATATGTTAAACAATGTACATGTGATATCCTAAGATGTGATTTAAAATATAATGACATCTTTCATTTTCATAACATTCAATGTCGGTATTGCTTGTTAAAAGGACCTTCAAACTCAACGGATAGAAAACAAATTCGACTGAAATGATAATGATTATAGATCAACTATTCATGTTCCGTAAAAGAAAATAAATTTGAATGTAATGACAGTACTCATTCCTTACATTATCCCTGTCCAGTTTTACTCTGAGAAGAACAGGACAAGTCCAGAGATTTGTGTTGCTATCAAGGACAGTTTGACCAAGTGAAACAAGATTTCTTGTGTCATCTGTTGTGATCCTGCAGAGATTGACACATTATTGAAATATAAAGTAAAATAGATGGATAAAAAGTGACAAAGTTGCACATGTATGAAACAGGATGTGCTGTACCTTAAAGTTATAATACAGGACAATGGATAGACATCGCAAAAGAACTTGGCCAGGGACGTATAGATTTTTTTCTTCCCTCTCTTACGCTCTCAAATCTCCCCTATCTATCTATCTATCTATCTATCTATCTATCTATCTATCTATCTATCTATCTATCTATCTATCTATCTATC
>JBCEWB010172826.1:0-10171 GCA_039654565.1 Peronia peronii
TACCATTGGCTCATTGCAAATATCATATGTGAAGAAAGGGTGGAGTTAGGGAGGGATTAAAGGGAGACATTAGTCAGAAAGGTGGTCTGATGTGGGCCCGCACTGTGTCACTCCGAAATTGATAGGGCTTTACTAGTCCGCCGCGAGGCGCGCAGCCTTGTAGTAGAGTTGCGTGGAAATATATGACGTCACGCGTTAATGGTGTAGAGAGCTGGCGAAAGAAAACCAAGAACCGCAAGCCATCTTATTTTGCAAAATAAACATATTAACGGTGATGTTTTCGCAAAAATAACATCGCTAACATGTTTTTGGCTACTAGAAGTTTATTATTTTACAACAAATAGTATATGGTGTCCGTGACGTTGCACTACCCCTGTAACTGTGAAATTTCGTTCTGAGGACAAATAAAGCTTTTCTTATCCTGGCAGTTAAAACTTTTGGGATAATCATCTGAAAAGTCACGTTTAATGGCATCATCAGTTGCTGATAAGCAAGAATGTGGCTGATGGACCTTATTTACTGGCATATCAAGAACACTGCCTGTTTATAAAATAAGTATATAATGATATACATAATTCATTCTACCTATGCAAGCTACTTTCAACAAGATCCAAACTGGAGAGGAGTCAAGGTCTAAAAGGCCTTTAAGTATAAATCACTAGAACAGTTATACATAATTCATGCTTAAAATTTATTGCCCGGGAATACATAATCAAGAATACTAGAAACACAAACATTACTTGGCAAGTAAATCCATGAGGTAGGCAGGTGTAGATGTATCTGCTCGAAGTGGTGGCCCCATTACATGGCCTGCAGCATGGCGCCAACATTTGTTATAGTGATGTGTTCCATCAGTCCCTAGAGCAGCAGCTATTGCTTCTCCAAAAACCACTTTACCTGCCATAAACAGAAAAAAAATGTTGCTACCAGTCACTATTTCAAAAGGGAACAATTTCTCATTAAATTGGCAACTCCCTCAGAATGCACACACAGATGATATTAATGATTTTTTCCACAGCTCTACCACACTCTCTCTTAAAGAAAAAAAAAAAATTAAAGTATATTTTAATTGGTCCCCCCTTTTTTTCTATTTGTCTGTCACTCTAATTTTATGGCAGCTGAGCTAATTAGACCACACAAAAACATTTACTCAGCTCAGATGAAGCCCTTGACAGGATTGCTTCCCAAGCTATAAACACACTGATTCTACATGACATTTGTAACTGTCATCTTTTTCAAATCTGTAATATCACCCATAACTCAAGAGTTTTAGAGATTCTACAGTATTTTCAGCCTGTTTTGAAGTTGGATATAGAGCATATTCTGAACTTGATCCCAACATTATTACCAAGATATTGGCTTTTAACATGCTGTTGGTGTTTCATATGTAATATACCACAGGGTGAAAATACAAATTCCATTATATATAGTTTGTTCAATCACTTTCACTGGACTTTTTGATAATCATCCTGAGTCTTTGTTCAAAGTCGTGTTTATAGACCTGCTTTCATGTCTGCTCATTTACAAGAAAAAAAATCATTGGACTTTTTTTTCATTAATACCTCTATGGCAGCATTAACAGCCTTAATCTCAGATATTGATATCCAGTGTGAGCATAGCTACTGAATTCCATAGTTCATACCCAGAAACTGTAACAACTATATGGCAGCTCACATAACTATGCACAATATGACAAGGTTGAACATGTTTCCAGCAGAATTATGTTTTTTTTTAAATACCCTTTTCCTAAACAACTGAGTGAAATGAAAATTAAAAGGAATCAGAGTTCAAAAGATTGAGATTATCTGATCTGATTATCTTTTCCTCCTCCAAATCTTGGCAAAATTACTTCTTTTTTTGTAATATAATTTTCAGAACAGTTCCAAAATCTCAATAAACATAGAGCACTTCATTTCAGGCATAATTGGGTAACATATTATCAGGTCGACATGCGACGACAACCTGGAATTTCTTTGAGTTTGATCCACTCTGAGGGTACGTCTCCTCATGTGCAACGCAACGTTACTTCGCTAAAAAAAACTGGCGCTCCAAAATCAATCACGTAAGATTTGTATACGGCCATCTTCTCATGCGCAGCGCAATGTTAAGCCTCTTGCTACTGTCGCTTGCAATCGAGCCATGTAGTGATCAGTGAGCCACTCCTGGGCGACTGACTGGAGGTGTGTCTCATTTCAAGCCCAATCATTTGTCAAAATATTTTGCTCACCAATTCACACATGAGTCACAGTGCAGACCCCACCATGGTCGAACCAGGGATTTCTCTTTTTAAAAAAATGGATTTTCGACCCAAAAAAGGATTCTACATACTAAGAGAAATCCGATGCTTAAACTTGTTTTGCAGTTTCCAATCAAAGAATTTAAGCAGTTGTTTATACATATTTTCAAATTCACAGCATTTCTAAATAAAATAAAATCCAGGAAATCTGTACAGAAAAATGCAGCCACTATTTACAATTAATTCCTTGGTCAATTTGATAGTTTGATAAAAGTAAAGACCACAGAATAATCGGGTCTGGATCTATCATGTATGGTATCAATATAAAATATGATAGTGAAAGTACGACGTGAAAACCAGAGCAAAATTTATGGTGAAATCCTGCACGACCGGGATAATAATTATAGCAATTTAGGATACGGCATAACATTAACCATTATCTTTGTTCCTTCCATGTTTCTGTCCCCCTCCCCCTACAATGTTTCTTCAAAATATATGGTTTTGATGTAATGCTAAGGTGAGTGGGTTTGGGTGGGAGATGAGAAATCTGTGCTAGTTCTCATCTCTGTGTGACACTGAACTTGCTGCATATCGTACATTCCATAGACGGGGGGGTCGGTTTTCGTCCTTTGAAGTGGGGATCTACTAGTCCGGTAGACACTGTGCCGGCTACAAAGATTAAGACTGTATAAAATCCCCCCTCCCCCCTACTTTTCACCTAATAGTGTAAGAAAATCTAGCAAGAGGGCTGGGTTATACCACAAGCACAGTCAATGCTCACAGCACTAGATAGGTAGCTCTAGATCCAGACTAGATCTAGACGCTCAAAGAAGTGACATTGACCATCACTGGCCCTTCAAAATGGAGTAACCGGCCGTAACATTACACAAATGCCCATTGTTCTGGCTTGGGAATCATGTTGCGTGCATAATCTCGGCAAGAGTATTGCAAAATTCGGTGTGATTGTGATAGCGAATGAGTCCAATCAAAAATTTAGATCTCCGCTACGTTCTGGATGTCACACTCGCAACGAAAGCAAAGAAGTTCGTAGTTTTGCTAATTCGGTGTTTTTCTCTGTTGTTATTATTATATTTATGAGAAACCCGGGATTTTAAGCACTTTTGCGGGTGCCAGGGATTTCCGGGAGGGTTGGCAACCCTGCACAGTGTACAGTGTGCAATACTGAGAAGGCCTACTGTTATCACTTTGTAAGCCTACTAAAATATGGCAGAACTCGAAACAAGGCAGGTAGAGCAGTCCATTGAATTTGTCCGTGGAGAGCCTGCAATTTACGACCCACAATGCAAACAACACTGTGACAGAAATTTCATAAATAATTTTTGGAAGAATGCAGAAAGACCTGTTTTTCTTTATTTTTAAATTATTTTCTCTCTCTAGCTTTTTGTTCCTTCCTGCCTTTCACTCCTTATATTTCATCCCTCCTTCCTTCAAACTTAATTGTTACTCCAATGTAAACTTCTAGATCTTGTCTATAGTTACAGAATATAACTCCTATCATGTGTTAAAGTGAAAGCCCGAAGTATGAAATGATTTCACATCATCATTTTTATATTATAAATGTACTGAATTTCAAGACATGGACTGTCAACCTGTGACGAACTAAATATATTTTTAAAAAAAAAACACTTCAGATAATTGTAAACTTAAAAATGAAGTACACAGGTGTAGTGCTCCAGAACTTTAAGCCAGCTTGGCCCTTCAACAGGGTAACAAAGAAAAAAAAAGGAGGATACTGAGCACTGTATATTACAGAACATATTAATTACATGTTTTGTTCACTGATCTGGAGAGGGTTTTCCAGTTTAAACAAAGATGTGAATAGAATGTATTTGAACAATTAAAATTTAACAATGTTTTAAGGTGATCAAATCATCCTCAGTGCCATCATCATTGTCATCATCACCATCATCATCATTTCTCCATGTGCCACATAATATTTAAAAACCTTTCCACACAGAAGTTGACACTATGCATTAGCTGATCAGTCTGTTTTGCCATACTTGATACTGAAATATCTCAAACACATCACAGTTGCTTATCGTTCCCAAGCAACTAGGAGCTGTTCGCACATAAGGAGACTGTTCTGGCACGCACGCACAAGATTCAACACCTGACTTCAGAATGCCGCTAGCGACTGGGTCATGCATAAAGTGACACCTCAGGCAACTGGTTTCGAGCATCAGCCTGTGTCTCCTTATGCATGACACGGTGTTCAGTTGCTCGAAACTGATGCTCGAAACCAGTCTTGAGCAACTGAACACCGTGTCATGCATAAGGAGATGCAGGCTGATATTCTGTCAATACCACTTTGACACAGGAACAAATGCAAGTTTCATTCAACCAAAGCCCAACATCCCACCTATTGTTCCTCTATTTGTCATTTTCCACTTTCTTTGTGCATTTCGAATAGTGACTTGTTGAAATGAATGTGAATTTCAATCAGACCCTTGTGTGATTGTAAAACTAATTTCAGAATTATTGTGCTCTTAACTGAACCAAAGACATATAGGATTATTCTTATTTCAAACAAGTCTTAGTGTGTGTAAACACTTTTGGAGTCAGTTCACATTTGTGTCAATTACATGCAAATCTTATAACTTTTCTCAGGATAATAAAATGTATACTCAGTATTAGGTGCTAGTTTTATTAACTAACCCACTGACAAGTCAACTTTGTGTGTTCACACTGAGCACAGTCTGCTGGAAACCACAATGACATTCAAATCTAGAACACATTGAACTTCTTCACAAACTCTGAGATTTAGAGAAAGGAGTAACCATATTTTATTGGGCCACTAGATGCTGTCCAACTATACATAAACTTTAAGTAGCCTACTTTTGTGTTGACAGTTTCCACTAAAATTACGTGAATAATAGTGATTAAAAAATTAAAGCATATGCATTCAAATTTTTTATATTCTGATTACTCTTAGTGATTTCATAAGAAAAATATCATAAAGTGAATAAGGACACAAAGATGGCAAGCAAAGTAAATAGCATTTATGTTCAAAACATAATAAAAACAGTAGCTGAAAACTGGATGAGTAGAAAATTGTAAACTTTTCACACTTGAAGAACAAAAGAGGAGAAAGTTAAATGATCATGGTCTATTACTGTAATTTTAAAATTTTTTTTTCTGTATATCTTTTCCATTCATCATGACCCAATAACATCCTCCAGCCCATGGCTCATATTCAAAACTTGTTTCCACGACCAGTGATATAGACTCCTATTTCGACTTCTTGCATCTTTGTGCATGGTATCTTGCTCTGTCAATCGCTGACTTCTTCTCTTTCAGTAGCCTTCTAACTTTCCTTCTCTGACCCACAAGTTTATTCTTCAGCAAGGCATTTTCCACCTTTGCTTCCTTCAGTTGTGTTATGAAGCATTCATGTTCATTTTTCAAGCTTACTTGCCACTGTTGAGAGTCTACTCTTCTCCTTTCTGAGTGCGTTCCTTGCTACCACGTTCCTTTCTTCCCCTCTTTTTACATTCCTTAAACTGTACTGACTTTTCCTCTCTGTTAGTGCTGCAAATTCATCTTCCAACCTTTTCACTTATTTTCCAAGACAAAGTTGCCCTTCTTTCTTTGCAATTTCATATGTCTTTTCATTGCTTCTCTTCCGTGGTGTTGCTACTATTCTTTGTCTGACTGCTGCTGGAGGGTGTGAAGTTGGGGAGGGTGGGGAATAAGGCATGGAGGATCCAGAAGTTGGTTGGGATGAAGAAGAGGGAAGGGGGTGAACTAGTTCAGGGAGGGTGAAAACTTCCTCTTTAAATCTACCCAAAGCAGCACCCGTTAATTTAAATGCCTTTTTAACTCTGCTAATGCTATGTTATGTATTTTAGATCTCTAGAATTTTGCACAGACTCTTCTGCTTCCATTTTAAATGCCAGGTGGCTGAAGGCATTTTCGCAGTGTCTTTATAAAAATTCCAAGAAAACAACTGAAGATCTGTAGCAGTTAGCAGCCATGCAACAGTAAATGCTTTTTCAAGAATTCTTACAGCAAAGGATAATTAGGTTTGTCTAAAATTGATCATGCTCTGAAGTATGATTTAAAAGAAAAAAAAAAAAAAAAAAAGAACTTGCTAACAGAGAGCATTATCATTTTACCACAACATTCTTAAAAAATGTCAATCCTCACTTTTTCATATTTTACATCCTACATACCTTCTTTTCTGGCTTTTGATATTACATCTGCGGCAGATTTGCTCATGACATGTACAACATACAGTGGTGCTCCAGCTTGATTTGCAATCATGGCAGCCCTGGTTGTAGCCTCTTCCTCCACCTATTTAATGGTACAATACCTATAAAATACTCATGAAAAACTTTTTTCCTCTACAAGACTACACACAAAAACAAAACAATGCGCACACTACCTCAACTCTCTTAAATCGAAAAAAAAAAAAAATTTTGGCAAGAGATTTGGCAAGATTCTAGACATCTCTTATGCGATTACCATATTTAATTTTGTAAACACACAGCAGCATGCTTATTTATAAGATACAAAAGAAATATGGAGGTGTTTTTGCTTCTGTTTTTTTTTTAAAGACAAGAGTTAGATGAATATTGAATTATGTTCGAGTAAACTTCATAATGCTTCAAGTCTAAACGGATGTGAATCATAATAAGAAGACTTGGAAAAGAACCAAATGAAGATACTATACCACAAATAAAATAAAATTTTTTTTTAAAAAAACAAAGAAACTCACTAAATTATCTTTTCATCTGTATTCTATTTCTACCGTTAAAGAAAGATCTGAAGTTCGCAAATTTCATGCTTTTTACCTCGCACAGTTTCATGAAAAAAACAAAAAAAATTGTGGCTGACAAATTATAATGAATTATGATTTTGTTTCATTCTTCAAAATGTGAATTTTCTATGAAATTCATGCAAGTCTCCATGTTTTCATTTATAATAGACAAAAAGTGTTTGCCATGTGCAATCTGATCATTCTGTTTTTCAGGAACTTTGAACCACACTTTGTTAGTTATCAAGAAAAATGATACAATGTTTCATTAGCTCTAATGACTTAATTAAAATGCTTCCTTAAAAAATTCATGATGGCGAGCTGCAGAATAAGGAGCTGCATATTTGAGAAAAAAAAAAGAAGGATAAAACTACAAAAGTAAACAGGTCTGATGTCAAACACAGTAATCTGAGTTTTCAAATCTCACTAATTAAACAAAGAAGTTCACACTGTTCCTGATATTCTATGGGAAACAGTCAGTTGTAATTTGAAGATTTTGGACTGGTTTTTCAAATTCAAATTAAACTGAAAAATAGACCACTCTGAGAGTGGCATTGCTCGGTGTTGTGAAAATCAGCAGGAAAAAAACTAGTTTATTGGACCTCACTGAAATTACCCCCTTAACGCTTTCCCTGATGGGCCCTATTCACCCTAGTTGGTCACCTCCAGACACATCCAATTTCATGATCCAATTTTATACCATAGCTTCACTAATATAAATCAATTCCTACAGCAGCTCAGCGAAAATTTTATTTGTAAAATAAATATCAAATAAAACTGTCACAGGAATCATAGAAGATGAACAAAATATTCATAAGCGATGCTGTATGAAAGAAGTAAAATGACAAGAAACTTAACAACAACAACCCAAAACAATGAATTTTACATAATATTGTTCAATTTACAGTTTGAAGATTTAAATCAAGATCTATTAACACTGTGTTTCACTATCCAACAGAATTGATGATAAAACCTCATTTCAAAGAAATCTAGCACTTTTCCACAGCCAGAGGTCTAGGTGAACAGTTCAGTAAGGGCCCTAACTCCTTAGTGAATATAAACAAACTTCACCTCCAAAGCATTTTCACTGCACAGATTTCACTTAATCAAACATGCTTTCAAAATTGACGCTCTTCTTTGATGACCCAGAAGTAAACCCACTTGTTTCTATATTTAAAATTTGAAAATACTGTATCTGCAAAATATGTGTATTTACTGAGCCAACTTTTCCAGCTCGAGATCTACCACTGACCTCCGGCCCGAGCCAGATTTTCTGTTTCGAAATAGGGAAAGAGTGAAATGGATTGTAAAATAATCCACTGGTATGTAACAGCCATTAAAGGGTTTGGCAAGTAAAGAAAACAAATAATGCTTTCTCCACTTTGGTCACACACTTACACGACTCCACATTTCACAAAAAAACTGATCTAGATACATATCTTGGTTTAAATAAGAACCTCACTTGGTGTGGGTGAACATGTTGCCCAGAAAATTTACCAGTTAACATAATCCTTTATCTCTGCATAATCAAGGCCAACTGACCAGCATGAAGTGCTCAGTTTTGTAATTCCATCCACTGAAATCCTCTACATTCTAAACCATTTAACAATTGGCATAAGAAGTACAGAAATTTTGATAAAAATAATAACGATCTTCAATGGTATACCACAGTGTAGGCAATAAGAGCCAGGCCCAAATTTTGTGTTTCAAGTGGTCTTTTGACCTGTGGTCTTTCAAGTTGACCTGACTGAAGGAAATTATGATTTCGTTCATGCATTCATGAATTTGACATGGGAGGCCAACATATTAATTAGAAAAAAAAATAAATTTCTTCAAAGATAATAAAGATACACTCTAAAACAGGTAATACAAAATTTACCGGAAATGGAAAACTGCATTATCGCTATTTTGCAATAACCAAAAGAACTATTCTGAAACAGGAACACAACCCTGGATGCAGTTTCATTCATAGACATACTTTTACGTATATATGTCTATGGTTCAATTACATTATTACCTCCTCTGAAAGAGAGTTCACCATTAGTCAAAGTCAAATTCAGAACCACTAATGTACATGTACTTTCTGCAGGTGTGAAACTTTTTCATTAAAGCTTCATCAATTTCATGAATCTGTGTCCTTTTGAACTCCACTGACAAATCCGTTCTCATACCCCATGATATGTTTGGTCTCGATGAATCCATTTCTTGGCCTAGATCTAAACTACAATTAAAGTCAAATTCAAGCACTACATTGATAGATCTTTATGGTTTTCAGTAATGAAACTGAAAAAAGTTCATCAACCTCTCAATACTGCCTCCCAAGACTGAATGCCTGCAAGTGCGTATCACTGAAAAGATAAAAGCAAGTCCATCCTCTGGATATGAGGTTATGTGGCTATAAATAGCGAAGAAATCATAATAGCCTCACATACACATGTAACATGTACACCTCACACAGTACATCATCCTCGATTAAGGCCACGAGCGGCGGATAAGATGTAAGGTGGGGGGAGGGTATGTGCATGATTCCTATACTCTTGCACCTCAGGCCTTACCTGTCTTGCGTCACAGTACTAGGCAGTACAATACAACACATTTTGGGTACTTGACACATTCACGGATGATTTCTTTGTCCAAAAAAATTAATTTGGTATCTGAGCTTGGTCTTGGTTACAACCACAGAATAGATACATACAGAAGGTGCAGGCCTAGGGTTTACGTCACTATTTCCATTCCGCGGTGAAGCAAAGTCCACCACATTGGAATACCTGTCGCGCTTTGGTTGATAAGGACGTTTACGAGTAGATTTATACTGGGCCTATTGACTCGACTGAGCTATTGTTGTTCACTGTCAGCGTTGAAGCATGACATGCTATGTGCTAAAGGTGTCACGCTTCAATGCTGCTTGTGTATACTGTGCATAACGCGAGTGGGAAACAAAGTTAGAGAAAGAAAAGATTAGAAACAAGCACTGTGAGAAGTGAGCACTGTGACAGTGAAAGACAGATCATGAGGTAGATCTACGCCTACGCGATGTAGGCTATAAACAGGAGATGGTGTACAAATAAGTAATGAACAACTATATTGTTGAAATCGTACTGTAAGCCCTTTTTATTATGTTTACAAAATGTCCCACTAGCAATAAATATTATCCGGTT
>JBCEWB010172837.1:0-10171 GCA_039654565.1 Peronia peronii
ACCAAAAACTCCCCCCCCCCCCCCCCCCCCCCCCTGCTTGTTAAAAGACGAACTCTCTTAAATCGAACCTATTATGTTGGTCCCGGCAAATTTGATTTAAGTGGACTCGACTGTATATGATAGGAGGGAAAAAAAGGGATATCCTGTGCTTACTGGACTAGTTTGGAATCTCCAGGAGGCAACAGGCTTGGCCAGATGTAAGCTGACAACATATTGTAAACAAAGGCACAGAATGACTTATCTTTTCAAATGCAATGCACCAGAAGTTAGTCACTTTATCTTCTTGCCTTCTTTAATATGGTTTACACCTAAAAGTTGTCCAATAATCATCCAGCTTACCCACAATGCAGTGGTTCCTCAGTGTAAACAAAATAACAGATGTCTCTATCAAGTGATAACTGACAAGATAAAACAAATGGAGGGTTATCACCATCATGTGATCACAAGGAGATTCCGAACAAGTCAATTTGCATTCGATGGTGAGGAAAAATAAAAAACATTCTATGTTTCATTGATTCTTGAAATCTTTTAAGGTCAGTGAGGACCATGCTTTATACTTTCACCTGAGATATCAGCTTATCATATTCAAGCCAGTCCCAATAACCTCAGTACCAATTGCATGCTTATAAATAATTCATATTCGACTAAGCAAAAACCTGGAAATCCCAGCCAGAGTGTTTGTACCCCTCTACTAAAAATAGAACACTCACTGGTGTTTATCATGAGATCCGAGAACAGTTGTCACTGGTCCTGAGCACTTTTATATGTTTGTCTATGTCAATGACAGTGAACAGTTTGGAGTATTTGTACCCCCCTACTAAAATTAGATGGGGATTTCCAGCCATTCACTTAATCGGAACAATCTATTCTAACTGTGACTAAATCACAGCACTATGAAAATCTGGCTTTTCTAGCATTAAAAAAAAATTAAAGAAATATGGTAATTCTGGTTTTCGTTATAGAGTGTTTCATACATGTATTTGCAATAGTATCATCTCTGGTCAATAACAAGGTGATTTCTGCCAGAAATTAGATGGCACTAGTGATTTGTGGTGCTGAGCTTAAAAATGATGTCAATTATTTGTTATTTTCACGAACAGCAGAAAGATGCCTAATCTTCAGGTGTGGTAAAAATTCTAAAATTGTTATACTTTACATTCTCTTTACACCTTTCACCCTCCTGCGCGTGGTTACCTCGGCGGACCAAAACTGTCAAAAACTCAGATTTCTTTTATGATATTCTTGGTGTGGTCATATATCTATGATTAGGTGGACTGGCTCACATGTGACATAAGATAATGCATTATCACTATGTCACTGAACTTATGCTGGGATGCTGCAGTATGACAGGACACATGAATGAGACACCAAAGAATGATGTCCCATGAGATATTTGCTAGTATTTTATGGTGTCCTAGGTAATTATAATGCACTTTATGGTGACCTATGCACTTATGACAGCACAATGTGATGTCCCTCGCTATGGATAATAGCACATTTAGGTGTTCTATGTACTGCATGATAGAAGCAAAGTAAATAGCCCACAGCAATGTAATCCTGCCACTAATTTACATGTGATGTTGGTCAAATGTCATAATCCATATTATGATGTCTTTGTGTGACTATATATCAAAGTACTCTGTGCACTATGGCATTCAGTGCTGTGTGACACTTAACATGTATTGGTCCATTATGATATCCTAAAAATCACATAAAAAATTGACACAATGAGGATGTGACATGTCAGAGTATTTCTAGTGCTTTTAATCGGTCATTTTCTCAGTTACTGTCTTCTCTTGGCATTTACATATATATGTATCAAGTGACATATACAACTTTCTCAGAATATCCCTCTATACATCAACTTAACACAGAAGTTCATTCATACTTGTGACATAAACTGATTATTATTTGACAAAGATTGTATGTATATATCCAAGTTTTCATACATGAAATATTGAGTTAAGAACATCACATCTCCCACAGTGTATATATATTAATATAAACATTTTGAATATATCCAGAAATGGAAGATGCAAGTACTGTAGGACTGCCAATCCTATGATGTCTGTAAAATATCTACAAAATTGGTTCATACTCTGTTGGTGATGACAATGGCAGATGTATCAGATTTTATGGATGAGGGACTCATTTACATCTACAGAAAAGAGAGACACCTGTACCACTTAACAACACTATTATATCTTCAAATTCAGTACTTGTAGATATGTAGTCTGCCTCTATCATTTGTTCCTTACTTCTCGCTGGTTTGAAAAGGTTCTGTCAACACAAAGGCAGGAAAAAGAGGTAGATCAGTGAGATACACGGAAGAGAAAGCTATATGCATGTACATTGTAAATGTGCTAGTATAATAATAACCAGAAAACTGTGCATACCAAGAGCATACTGAAGCAAAAACAATAGTTCATAGTAACTACTATTACTGTTACATGCTTGAAAGTAAAGAGAAGCCTATAATGTATTATGTGTTTCTGGATGTCTAAATATGTCATGTCAATCATGGATTGGCAGCCCTTGCAGAGTCCAAGTCAAACATAAAAATTACACATTGGGACAACTAATGCTAACTACACCCTTGATCATTCTCTCTACCACAAGAACATCGCAAGTAAAAAATGATTTTTGTAACTTGCAATGTACAGGAGATATATATCTACATTCAATATCAAATGCATTGTTGATCAACCTCTCTACTACAAAAACAACATCAGCTAGCTGGAAAGGGAGCTGGCAGCTTCCACTAAAGGAGACATATACACAGGGATATCAATTTTTTTCCATTTAATTTGGAGAAAATATCTCATTCCTTTGTTTTTTCCATGTTTGCTGCAGTAAGATGTAAAAACTGACATTCTTGCTATAAGATGAAAAAAATCTGTGTTTGAAAAAAAAAAGGCTGCTAACACTGACAGACAAAAAGTCTAAATCCTATTGAAACAGGACATATGAGATCCTGTATACATCCACTGCAAGCTTTGTTCTACCGATTTTGTCACAGCCGACTCTGAAATTCTGCTTCTGTTGAACCTACCATAATAATGTCATACAATGTGAAATAGTTTATCCAACAGGATCTCAGGAACTTTACAATGTCCATGTACTGCTTCAAGCATCTAGTCTAACATGGCAGAGGGTGTACATGTAACACTATCACATATGTTTTCTACTCAAAACTTCATTTGTCATGCAGCCAGATGAAATGAGTCAGATGTCCAATTTTGTTTTTGTGCACAGCTTACTTGGGCCAGCTGGGCTTTGGCAAGGGGATTACTTAGCTACAGCGCCTCTATGACAACATACTGATTTTCAAAGGGAAGTCCAGTCATCCCTTGATCAGTGAAATCCACTTTTCTTAAAGAATCTCCCCTTTGACATCAAATACACTTCATCTGCTTGTGTGATATCTCCAAATGATCTCATTTCTCATGAATGAATACTTTAGTTAATGATCACAGTGAAGTCCAAATTGGTTAATAATTAAACAGAGGTTTTTTCTTTTCAAAACATTCACATTATGTTTTATTCTCTCCAGTCAGTATTTGTGTGCGTAAGTTGTCATGAGATCACATGACCTGAGGTTTCCATCCAGTTGTCCACTGGACAAAAAAGTGACAGTTTTATGGGTAGCCAACAGACATACCATATACACAATATGCTAAACATGACAGGACATATAGGTATGACAACAATATCAAGAACAGCAAAAAATCTGTCAACAGCTAAGACTATTGCTTCGAGTGGAGGATCCACTAGGACACAGAGCCAGCAGACAACACCAAAGCTAGGAAAGTTCCAATGGCACAAGTCAAACAAACGTTAGTATAGTCTCACCATGCAAGTCTACGGAGCAGACAGTGGGACCAAATTAACAGGAAAAAAAACCCTGATTCAAAACATCAACTCTCACCAGAACATAATTCAACAACATTCATCCTCTCACAATATCTTACCTTCAACCCAAGTCCAAACTCACAAGATCAGACAAAAAAAAAACCACACAGGCAAAAACAAAACTGAACAATTTTTGTTTAAATTCCAACTTTCTCACAAAGTTCTAGATACCATTAAATTTACAGGCTTTCTCAACAAATGTAATAACAATAATTCAACCTCTGTATTTCTAAGTGAGATGTTACTTAATATTTTTCTAAGTTCTCTGAAGGTATCTGATAGAACAGCTTTGACATATATAATTATAACATACTTTCCATCAGTTTAATTAATTCCCACCTATTCAAATATAACTTTCCATTGGAAATAAATTTTGTGAAAATGACAAAGGCAACAAATAAAAAAGAAAAAAATATTCTCCAAAAACTACACTCTGTTCACTGTGTGTTGAAAATGATAGAGATTACAAAAGAGTTTAAAGGGAAAAGTTATTTCATCAAAAAATGTTAGAGATGTATTTTGTTTCACTGTGGGCAGAAATCCATGACAAATGTCTGCTCTTAGGACAAGGGGTACTTGAATCTTGTCATAGAGCTCTACAATACGCCTCCCTGTGAGAGGCCATCCATAGTGTGCTCAGACAAGAAAAGTGCAAAGTTCACTGCCAATGCTCACGGAATGCCTTTCAGTATCGCTACAACCTAAACTTTTGGCTAAGTTTGTGAGGGACTAGTAACATGACCGAATCTAGAGGACTGAGAAATCATAAAGTGGGCATGGAGAGTGAAGACTGAAACAAATGGAGGAGAGTTACAATGGCGGTGTCACTGACTGAAGTAGCCAATACCACATCCAATGATGTTGACAGATGACAATGACGGTCGCAAGTAATAGGGGAGGTAAATTAGTTCAGAAGCCTTGAAAATAGTAATTCACAATTTTTAAAAATACATACTTGTATATATGAGAAAATTTGATGCTGATAAGAGGGCACCTAACATCAGAACACAAATGCCATACAGTAAAACTCCTTATGATAAAAAAAAAATAATAATAAATAAATGAACAAACAAACAAATGCCAGCAGAAATGAACAATGCAGTATAATGTAAGAGTATGAAGTTTTTGTGAAGTCTGATTAGCAATAGTTGATAAAAGTGACCTTTAGATTCTAATGGATTCAAGTTCACCATTCAACACAATATCCTCTTGTCAGAGCCAAACAATCTCAAAATGATCATTAAAAAAAAAAAAAAGAGAGAGAGAAAACAAAGGCATCAACTGACAAACAGGCACAGCTGTCCAGCAGGCGCTGGCAGTCCAGAAAATATATGACCAGGGGAAATAAGTCTTATGTCATCTTGTTATTGTATAGAGTTACTGGTATCAGAGTCTGGTGGTTACCTCCCTTTGAAGCAAAGCAAGTCTTTGGCTATCTCTGGGTCAAACTATTCAGATTCAAAGTTAACCCTTCTGGCCCCAAGGTCACTACAAGGTGATTCTCAAAATGAATTGTCCTTGAACATTCGACTCATTCCAACTAGTCACAGGACAAATTAAGCTTTCTCTGCTGACAACACATTGCTAGATGGCAGAAATCTATGGGTGATCTATGTACTACTACTACAAATGTTAATGGTGTAACTGTACAACTACATGGGTGCAAAATGAATGGAACTAAATGATCAGTAACAAACTTTTTGTTCTGAGCGATGACGACACTCAACCAACAGCAACAGGACATGTCATGACATGAAAATACTGTAAAAAATGCTCAACTAACAGGAATGACATGAATGTAGTATTAAAATAACACTGAGGTCTGCATGGGCTGGAGAACAGAACCTCTTCTCCATACAAACACTCTTGCCATGTACAAAAACTCAGCTTCCCAAATCATCACTACGTACTTCACATCTGTTACAGGAAAAGCTTCACCTACTGATTAGTCACTGAAATACTCTGGAGCACGGAAACAGAAAAACAAATGTGTTGAAAGGTTTTCAATATCTCCATCCATTTTTTGTATAAGAGTAACTGTTGTGGTCAATTTGTCTTTGTTATTACTATCTTTTCCATGCAGATATTTGTACTATTACTATAGTCCACTTTGTAATTTTCTTACATTTTCTAAAGGGTGCAAGACAGATTATCTCGTACTGCAATACAACACTTTACTGTTGCATAACCAAGTGAAATCTGCTATCTTATTATGCAGCATTCTGTCCACTATTCTCCACACCTTGAGATCATATAGATGTAATGTTAGATTTACAAGCTAGAAACAAGGACATATTCAATGTAACAAGAGCTTTCTTTCCACAGATACCATTGTTATGGGAACTGAAGAAGAGAGAGATGGGTTCTCAGAAGTTTTCAGTGAAAAGATAGCTTCAGTAACATGACAAACTGTATTTCCACCAACTGCCCAGAAGTTACCTGTCTTTGTATTTGTATTGAGATGACTATTTTCCAAACCATGCAGAGCATTTGCTAAGTTACCATAGCAATAACAAGAACAACGATAGATATATCCCATCCACGGCTGCCTCCACAGCCGAATATCCACTAGCTAAAACAGCAACGAAACCACCAGGATTTCTACAGTCAACCAATCAATGTCCGGAAAATAGCAGCAGTTTGTGTCAAGATATGTGCTTATGAAATATGTCACAAAAAAGATCCCATAACATTTTCATATTCCTACTTCAGACTGTGTCCAATGCGAACTGAACTTTACAATGTAACAAGTAATGCTAATATAAAACAACTCTGCAGTAAAGTTAAAGACCAAAAGCTCACAGTAACCGGTAGACAACAACATCTTATCAAAATATACAATCTTCAACAATCATGATACCCACTGTTGATTACCTAAAGGGGCCACAGACCTACAAGTCAAATGCTCAAGTGGATAGCCCATCAAGCTTTTCATTCAGGTGGATGAACTTGTGGCAAAAGTGAATTTGCCACCAACACTTACATTGTTTTGCAAAAGGCTTAAGCAATTTGCCGTGGTCAAAGCAGGTCACACCAACTAAATGGCATCTATTAGTAATCACATAATATTAACCATTCCTTACAAAATGTTCCTGTGTGAAATAAAATCGATGATATTTTTTGTCTGCTTCATTTGATAATAAAGTCAAAATTAACAAATTTTGAAAAAAAAAAAAAAATCTTTGTTACAAAAGATCAGCTAAGAGCTTGGGGATTTTGACTAGCATGAAAGTTTGACACTTAATTATCAAACTGAACCCGATGACATGTCAAGCCTAACATGAATTATTGCCTTTTATTCAAGCCACCTCAATTTTCTCACAGGCTACCAATGCTGCTTGTGAACAATTTGAACATGCCAATTATTCATGTCAGCATGTTAGTCTATGGCCCACTCGAACAGGGTTTCTTCAACTTTCAAAATATTTACAAAAAGTTTCATCACTTCTCTGTCAGTCAACTACAGCTTGTGGCCAAAACATGTACAGCTTAAACTCACCCTCACTGAATTACGCAGTTATCTTGTGAGGTTAGCAAACAAAGAGTAATGAAAGTTACACACACCATGTGTGTCTTGGTATGCAACAATATTCTAAATTTTTATTGCTTATCAAACCAACTGCAACATGATGAAATGTTAGTATCAAAATGTACACCAGCTAAACAGAATATATGAGTTGATGACATCCCTTCTAATGAGATACAATTCAGATAATGTCAAAATAGTTTTGGTTTCCAACCAGTCCCCTTGTCTCAAAAAATAACACAAAACCATATAAAATCATAAGTCATTTGATTATATTTGAAAATGTTTTAAGACATGATGGTGAATTGTACTTCCTCATTTTGGCAGAGATATGATTTATACCTTGGTGCAGGACTCTAGACTCTTTTTCATTAACTGTTCAAAATTAAAGAAAGAAAACTGGTTATCAGAACATCAATCCTCAATTTCTTTACAGTCTGCCATGTGACACACATTTAGTTTTCACTCAAAATATGATATTCCATGCTCCAATTACATGCTTCTTCTAACACAATTCATAAATCATCTATGGAATAAACAATCTTATCATGCCACAATCAGGTTTGATGCTAACAATTTCCCCTACAAATATTGCGCTCCATATGTATCTGTAATTTGAATCATTTATGTAAATGTCTTATGCTACAACTTCTTTTTGTAGACTTGTGAATATAAATGTGACTATATAAATGTGATTTCTCTATCACCATCATCTTCATCATCAATGATCATTGGATTAAAAATTATTTGACATTTGTCACGAATCTGCCTGTAACACATGTCATCAGCACACATTGGATGTCACTTGATCTAAATCATATCAGAAATGTAGTAATCAAAGCAAAGTTTACAAACTGTCCACAAAAAAAAAAAAAAAGGCTTAAAACAAGAACAGAATCAATTGATTAAATCACTATTGATGGCATGATAAACTCTCCTTGTTCTAGAAATTAACAGCACTTCTTCTTCTTGCCTGCGCCGGCTTGGCTGACCCGTATTGTGTTGGCTGGCTGTTTCCTGGCCTCCTCCTGCATCTTCTGTTTCGACTCAAGCACTAGTTTGGTAATAGCCATAAACATCTGGGCCAGGAGAGAAAGGAGGACACAGAAGCAAATGTTACTTGCATGTCACAGAATCACAAGGCTAAAAGGTCACTCATTCCCATTCCCCTTCCAGTCTTATCAACCTCATACTATTTTTATAACATAAGTTGTGATTTTTCCATTTTAAGACTTAATACTTACAGCCTTTAATATCAATGAAGCTACGAATGTCTTGCATCCAGCTCTGGGCTGTTGTATCTATTTTCCACAACAAGCATTAGATGATTAACATAAAAAATGAAAGAACCATAGCAGTCCTGACATATGAATATCATGTCATGATAGTAATGACAGAACCTCTCAGAATCTTATTCCAGTGACAATGACACTCTGCTGGAACATAATCACATGAGACAAAACCAATGATAATATGACAGCATTTTTTTCTGAGAAGATTCATTTCTGATCAAAGCCTCCTGAAGCGATATATGTGACACAGAGAGCAGGAAAACACTGACATATACAAGCAGCATTATACAATGTTAACTACACGCAATAACCAAAGTGAAAAATTCAGAGAAAATCAAAACAGTAAGCATTCAGCACACTGCCATTGTTCTAAAATAATTACATAAGCCTGAATCATGCACCAATGAAACTTACCACAGCATTCTTAATAACAAATATTACCATATGATTTTATCAAAATCAAGATAAAAAACATGACTGATAAAATGACTAAGGGTAAGCACATAGGCATTTCTCATGATATTCACCAAGAAAGAGCTAATCCCTGACCATATGAAAATTAATGTAGCACAGTAAATACAAAGTCTCCCACCTATCAGACACAAGCAACAAAACAGATCTACATTGAGTTATTCTATGAAACAGTATTTTTTTTTAAACAGTTTGTTGTCATTTCCGGGAAATTAAAGATGGGCTTTAAAAAAAAAAAAAAAGAAAGAAAGAAAGATAGCAACAGTATCAAATTTTCTCAGAAACTAATGTTGCAAATGAAAAAGTGAAAACTTTGCAGTCATTTGGCAGAAGTTTATAAACTCTATTCTACCTATTCATATTTGCACTTTGCAGTGGTAGCTACTGCTATCATTAACCATTTGTATCATGAATATCCCTCTTCCTTCTTTAAGATCTGATCCGACAACATATCAAGCTAAAGAAATGTCATCTGGGAAACTAGGTTGGGATGTGATTAGGAACAAGGCAACCATATGAAAGCACATGAGAGGAAAGAAATATCAAAACAGGGGGAGGAGGACAAGGGCAAAAGGGAAAAGAAACAATAATAAATGCAAGAGTGGAGATCCAACTAGGAATTTACATGACTTCAATGGTTTATCACCCTCTCATTTTTCCATTTTCCAACGTAGCTATAGGTTATAGGCAAGAAAATTATGAGTCATTTATGACATAGACCCATTTATGGGCTTCTACTATGTTAAAATGTTAAAAAAATGAGAAATGATATACAACATGCACAAATGATGCATGAAGGGTTATGGGGGCAGCATAAAAACAAGTCTTTTTTCTTGGTAAAGTACACAACATTTCAGTTTCTATTTTTCCACATGTACTTACAATGGTATTTGTATATACACTGTGGCTCAAAAACAAAAAGTGGTGGTGGTGGTGGTGGTGGTGGGGTGGGGGGGGGGGGGGGGGTCCA
>JBCEWB010172870.1:0-10171 GCA_039654565.1 Peronia peronii
TGCTCTTCTTAGTTTTTTAATTGTTTGATTAGTTACCGGTTGGACAGTCGTATGTATTTTTCGTAAAATGATGATGGTGGTGGTGGTGATGATGATGGTGGTGTAGTGGTGGTGGTGTACTAGGCTTCGCTATTTTATTCCGGCAGTCTGAATGCTTTGATGACAAAAAAGTTTTAATTAGAAAGAATATGATGACAAAGTTTGTGTTAAAGAGATAAGGAGAGGAAGAGAGAGACAGACAGACAGAAACGGCACAGAAAGATGATGGAGAGAAAACAACGGGAAGAGAGAAAGACAGCAACCGAAGAGGAGAGAGAGGACTTGAGAATAGAGAAGTTAAAAGAGAAAGAGAGATCAAGTGAAAGAGATTAAGGAAAAGATAGACAGGGCGAAGAAAGGATAAGATACAAGAGATGTCAGTAGCGAGAAAGAGGATAGGAGGAGGAAGAGAATAAGAGAGAAGAAAGAGGAAAGAGAGCAACATAGCACAGAAAGACATGGGGAGTGGGAGCGAGTGAGAGAGAGAGTGAGAGAGTGAGAGAGAGAGAAACAAAGCAGACTTGGTGTACACAAGGAGAGAGGGTGCTTGTCTTTCTTCTTTCGGCAAAAAGCAAAGAAACCAGACTGTGACACAAAAGCTAAAAATGCTCTTGAGATGATTGAATGTTTCAAAGCCGCAGATTTGCCAGCACTTTGCGGCCAAGGAATTGAGCTCTCAGCTCACTCATATTTCGATCAATCACTGGCAGTGGGTATAATTAAACTGACGTTTAGGATTCAAAAAATATTTTATCAAAATCCATTTGGTACAGTCTGCCGGTATGTGTTCTACTCTGCCCACAGATCTACGTGGTAATCTTCTCTTCCATGGCCATGTTAGAGCCACTCCGTCGTTAGTCTTTGTTCAAACTGGCATCATCAGCTTGAATCTGAGGTTGGTATTTCACTGCATCGACTTGACAGTCACATGGTTTTCTAGCATAGACGTGTCTCTATTGCACTGTAGTCATCGATGATGGAGGAACATATGAGATGCAACACGATGAAATCAGGCCGTCCCTACGTTTTGAGCATACGGAGTTATTGGTGAAAGTTATTCACTTCCCTTTCTGTGTGTGAAAAAAATTGTTCTACCTTAAGTAGAAGTCGAGATCTTGACAAATAAAGGTGATAGGGGTGACCTGTTACTGCAGCTGAATTTATAGTGAGAAAATGACCGATCACTTTAGTTAATCCTTATTAGGCCATGCCACTAAATTACAACTTTAGGGCTTTTACTCAGTCTATTTCAGCATAATTTAACTCTGAAATGCATTGTTAGACTAATATAGAAAGGTTCTTGAAGAAAAAAAAATGCGTTAAAAATTCATTCACTTTTGAAAAACATGTGATTTCTCCGGTCACCTCAGTTTGATGAGCGTCTGATTTCATAGTGTTGCGTCTCATATTCCGTCCTTACTTAGATCTATACCGTCCTGTCAACAGTGTCTATAAATCTACAGTTATACTAGTACCACTATGTCGCTCCACCCCTCCCCTTCCCCCGCCCGCAAGGATCACACTTAGTATTATACACCCGTGCCATCCTCTCAACCACAGCAATCTTCTTACATCAGCGTGGCTCTGCTCCTGTCTCTCTCTCTCTTACTTTTTGAACAAAAAAATCATCGGATATCGTTTCCTCTATTTTTTCTACCTATCTCTTCTTCATTGTCTCTAAATCTATAGGCTGGACTATCCTGTATTCTTAATCCCACACCTCTTCTCCCTGCACATTCACCCACCATCTCGCCCACTCATCACCCGCAAAACTTTGTCAATCTTCTTTATTCTCCTTTATCTCTCCCATTCTATTAATTATTCATCAGATAAATCCTCCCTCACCCATCATCCCATTACCACCCATCATTCCCCACACCTTGCTCTCCCCACATCATATTTGTCCCTCTTCCCTGATATTTGGGGCCGATCTTTGACCTTTGTGTACCACGTCCCAGCTCTCTGTCCCTCCAGCTCACTGTCAGTCTGTCATCACCCAGGGGATGGCCCTATGACAAGACAGATCTGTCAGCGGGCTGCAGCTCTATAGCCTTCATGACCACAGAAGAATAACAGCAAGTAAAAGCTCATATCATAAGTTTCTCATGTTTCCATTTTAAGTCCTTGCATTAACTTTTCGTTGTTGTACATGTCATGTTTGAGAGAATTAAACCCCAAAAAGTGTCACGAGAAATTCCAGGAATACTGAACGTTTCTGCTATGACATTAACCGTTTCACTGTTTTGAGAAAATACTTCAAACTGGTCGGTTGATTCAATCTCTTAATGCGAGGAAGAGCAAGTGATTTCAACAGCATTATTGATGTTGAGCTTTCAATGGCCGACTATGTTCACTGAGGTTGACACAGCAGAAAAAAGAAAATCAATGTACAGAGCTCCTAGTAGTGAAGAGGTTAAATCATATTGAAGAAATGACAGTTTAGGTCAGAGGGCCCGAAAAATCGAGTATTTTGTAACTATAGTATGTTTCCTGGAAGCTGAACCATAGGCTTGCACAATCTACTGTTAGGTCCAGTCCCGGCTTAGTGCTGCGAAAAGCTTCTTGCAGTGGAGGTTGGAAAAAAATATGTGCTAAACTCTTATCGCCCTTACAGTATTATATTCCCCCATCCTTTGATCAACCTTTTTAACCCGTAAACGTATCGTGTCGCTATATAATCGCGCTGATGCGCCCTTATGTCCCAATACAAACAAACAAACTAGTGCAAAATCTAGTGGACCACTCATTGAGCAGATCAGTCCTTTGACCCGTTTAGGGTTAAAAATGTGTATAATACACTTTTCTAAATTCACATTTTTCAAATTTTATTATTATTATTTTTAAAAATCAGTATCCTTTTTTTAAATTATGACTTGAGAGAATTATTCCAAAAACAATATATTTTGCTTCCTAATATTCAGATTTGTATTAATTTTTTCTCTTCAATGAAGAAAAAAATATTTCTCTAAACGTGTCACACTGGGGATGTCTATGCAGTCAACTACCAGATCTAGTTCTTTCTTTGAACTTTACAGGCTGGTGTTTCTTGTTAAGTAAAACATCTTCTTTTCCCTTGAATTATTTGGCAAATTTTCTTTCTTAACAGTATTTTCTTTCCTGTTTCTCCTGAAAATGTTTGTCGTACCTCTCTGCAGGTGGGATCTATCAGGTCTAAAAAAAATCAATTGATTGTTCTATATTTTTTAGAGGCTGGGATACAAACCAACTTTGTGACAAAATTGTTGCGAAAGAACACGGTTTACAGGGCACATAATATATGGATAAATAAAATGAAGTAATCAGTCGGCCTGCAAATCCAATGATCAAAGTTTAGACATATAATATCAGTATCACTGTGGAATTTTTAAATGAAAACAAGTGTTTCGTCTTAAGGTCGAAATCACTTTATAAAAGAACAGCGATGGATTAATGTCTTTTACTGCATCAGTTTTGAAAGTACACGTTGAATCAATGTAAGTAACTCCATAGTTCCAGAACTCGACACTAGATTTAAACAACGTAATACTGCTACGTTTCAGACATGACTCGATATTTCAAATAAATTGATGGTACGCTTTTATAAATGTTTAGACTGTCAGTATTATGGTCATCTTTCATTCAGACTCAATTCAAATATCAATCCATAATGATGACCATTGCAACAAGAAATAATGATCAATGCCATACGTATGCAACCATTCATTCTTCAAGCTAAGCAATTCATCAAAGGTATATAATAATATACAAAATTTAAAAGTAAAAATTTAGAAAAGAAATCAGATTCATTGTTGGTAAAGATCGAAAACAAAATCACAGCTAAGCATGAACAATATTAGAAAACATAAAAGAATGAGTGACAAAAAATAAATACGTTGTACACAAAAACTGTATAATGTATCATCCGGAGTAATAAATTAAAGCTATACCAGCTCATCCTGCCCACCCCATTGTGAATAGGGTGTTTGATTGTGCAGCAAGGGCTGGCATCAGGGATGAATCAAGTCCCAAAACTAGGGTTTATCTGTTCATCGAAATGCTAAAATACCGTAATTATTTGAGCTACAAGAGTTGGTGAGATTTTTTAAGGCCGTTCCCAGTAAAAGAGGAGCGAGCGAGAAGACAATGCTGCTCATCTGTTTCAAGCAAAACGTTTTGGTTTTGATGCAGCGATTGGACAAATATAAACCGTTCTATTATGCGCCAATTCAGCTTTCAGACTCACCCTTGTATGTTTTGACTTATAGCATAGAATACAAATTCCTTTATCCCACGCAGTCCCCCGGATCATTTCCTAATATCACTGTGCTTATATTATATATACCTGATGGGTTCTCTCAGTGAAACTTTGTCAAAGCTGTCTTGACTAAACTTGCAAAATGTACTGCCTAGTTGAGATCTTGCTAGTGTTACTCTAGTGGACACCTTAGTCAGTGTTGGCCCGATTGACAGTTGCCATTGCTGTCCCGATTAGAACTTGGACAGTTTTTATCTTGCTCAGAACTCCCAATTGTTAGCTAACATAATGGTTGCTGTCGTTGCCAAAGAAGTTTGTGTGCTGCTACTTACATACCAATATCAGTCTTGTTTACAACCGCACACTTCTCTATCGGGGTTGGCAAATAACATTTGGACAAAGATAGAAAGCTGGAAATCATCCATCCGTTGTCCTATTTGTCCGTATTCCCTGCCTACGTTATAAACTACACTACTGCACAAAGGCAGGGAAAAAAATGAAATTTTTACAGTTTTATTCCTTTTGTTTTCCGCCAGTTTCCTTACGTAAGTGTTGTATTGTAATGTTGTATTGTAATTTTACACCAAGTAAAACTACTATAGGTCTTCGACATTTTACTTCTCTCTCCCACACTTTTTTTTTTGCCTTTATTGCGTTCTTTAGCAGCTGTTTTAGCTCGTTTTTATTTAAGATATCTGATGACAGAAAGAATAACTCCAAACAATTGTAACAGATTAGAAAATATATGGGACACATTTCATCACAGTTTCGGGGAATTATTCACAACACTGAAAGCATTTTTGGAAAATATCGTTAAACAATATCACATGTCCTGAACTTAATATTTGGCCCCGGCGGCAGAGTACAACAGCATAACAACAACAAAATCAAAATTAGCAATAAATCTAATAATAATCTAAATTAGTGTTGAAAGTAAATGAATTTAGGAAAAAAATATCAAGATTTTAAAGCTTAATGATGATGGAGACTGTTGAAATAATAAAGAAAAGACGAATGAGCTATCACAACGAAATGAATACATGCAACAACAAAACTGTAGTATGATGGCTAATATCCACAGCCGAGTGGGACTAGACTGGGTGTACCATGAATAAACACATTTGTACAGCTGGATACGTGAGAAATGAGATCGGAAGCAGGCAAACATTCGAGTGCTCTGCTTTGCTTTTTTTCCTCAATTTCATGTTGAGAGATCGTGTGTAAGTCTTATCACATGGCGGCCCTTATCTAGAGAAATCTTTGAACTGCAGAAACGTCGGTGGATTTTTGTCGGTATCCCAGCAATCCTAAAACGCCATCACGCACTGAAGTTGTTACGGAAAGAATCTGCACCGTCAGAGGCAGAGACAATGGCGAAGGTACGCTGGAATCGAACAAACTTCTCCCATGTAATGAGCGGCGTCCATGTCCGCGTGTTCCATCGCACAGGATTTTAACAACATTCAGTATGACACCGTGAGAGACACACTGTGATGTCATCACATCAGATTGTAGGAGTTCTGTAGTTCTGCCATCTCTTACCACTGATGCCCAGGCCCCTATAGAATGGTTGATTTCGTTTGAGAGATATGCAATGTCATATTTCGTGATAAACAAGACCCTAAACACGAAGAAAAAAATAATAAATTACATTATTTGATCCTTTGTTGATTTTGTTACCCTCAGAATCTCAGCATTCCTCTCCTTCTTTACACGGTGTCAAACTTGAACGGGCCTCGGGCGTTCTGTCTTCATCTCCTCCCAGGTCTATAGTTCCCCAGGCCATTTGCCAGCTGAGCATGCGTAGTGCTGTCTTAAGTCGTTTCTTTTTACTGCCCCTCAGGTACAGCCATGAGGAAACCACGCGGCGAAAGTCCTTGTTGAGTAAACCGTACAGGAATGGGTTGGCGGTAGAATTGGTCAGTAAAATCCACAGGGACAGATCGTTGAGCCAGTCTGGCAGGGTGACGAACTGATGGCATATGCTGAAAATGGACCATGGAGTCCAGCAGATGATGGAGATCGCCAGCAACAAAGACAAGAACCAGGCCGCCTTGGAGTCTTGTTTGTCCAGCAGGTTCTTGGCCAAGTCGCCGATGGTCGC
This sequence comes from Peronia peronii, assembly GCA_039654565.1. Lineage (NCBI taxonomy): Eukaryota > Metazoa > Mollusca > Gastropoda > Systellommatophora > Onchidiidae > Peronia > Peronia peronii. The sequence goes on from JBCEWB010172870.1 coordinate 6,378, forward strand.
TCTCCGATTGTCGATGTTCCCGTCGTTGGAGAAGCCGTTGGGAAAGTAACGCCGGCTGTTGCGTTTGTTATGTGAGAGAAGACAGTCTTGTAGCGACATTCTTCTCTTCAGTGTAGGGGCTCCTGGGAAACTCAGGCGTTGATCAGGTGAACCAGACCAACTTCGGCTGGCCCCGGGCCGATAAGGTGCTGGTTTGGCCGGCGGAAAGAGATCCATGGTATTTCTGCGCTCGATAGGCGGTGGACATGTTATTCTGACTCGTGGACCGTTGTTCAGATTGTCTGCGGCCTCGGCGAGAGCATTCATAGCTGTCTCGGACATAGATGCTCGTATCAGACAAAATGCCGCAGTATCGACACTACTGATAGATCTCCGCACGTTGACGGTTTTTCTCTGTTTGATTTTCTTATACAGACTACACTTCAGTAATAGCATGGTGAGATGTGGACCGAGATATTTCACAGTGGTCAGAAAGAAAACCATCACGGGGTTCTGTCGACGTGAGGCCTGGCACAGGCCGTGGTCCAATTCTAGCCAGTGTTCCTGGACCATCAGGTCCCAGACGCCCACAAATGGAATGTGAATGGTGAAGGAGAGCGCCCACGAAGCCATCACAGCGTATAGGGCGATCCTCCCCGTGGGTCTGACACGATAGGTGAAAGGGTAACATATGGAATACCACCTGTCCACGCTGACCAATAAAACGGCCAATAGTGAAGCAAAGGCCAAAGAATGTAAAGAGACTTGGTGAAATCGGCAAGCTACGTTGGGTAAATGCCAATTCTTATTCAAGACGCCGAGCATGCAGATGGGCATGATGAACAAACCTATGATCAGATCGATTAGTGACAGATTAGCAAGGTAGATGTTCTTACTCCGCCGTCGGTTCTCTCTGGTGACAAAGACGACCACCACGATAAAATTGGTGACGACAGTGATGACGATAATGGTGATGATGCAGAAAGCGATACCCAAGCTGATGTAGTACCCCCGCCTCTCGTAGCCAGTGTCGTTCCTCTTGTCCTCGACATCCTGGCAGTCGATGATGATAGTGGTGGTAGCGTCAGTGCTGATGTTGTCCATGATCTCTGTCACTTTGGGCACCATCGGAGAATCCAAGCTATAGCGATGCACTTGGTCCTCTAACTGTGCACCGGACTTTACAGCTGCGCACTGGCCCCTACAGCTGCAAGATCCATTCTCTTGCTCTTTTCATCTCAGAAGGCAGGCAAATGATTATCATTCATATCTATTACAATGTTTTTATGACTCCTATTTAGACAGTTAAGACAGGACACCTTTATGATATTCCCCACGATAGCTCAAATGTCCGGCAGTTAATTTATATAGCCTTAGTATTCTACATTAGGGCCTCAGAGAACTGGCTGCTGTAGACTTGGACTACGTAAACTTTGTACAGTCTTAGATTTCCTCTGTGGACTTTAAATAACCAATCGTTGCAATTGTTGATAGCTTTTGATTTATGAAACCCTTGGAGAAGCAGGCGAGAGTTCACACCCATATGCAACGCCAGGATCTTCGGATGAGATTTCCTTGGGTATGTATGGTCAACTCGCGAGTTTTGAGATAAACCTGTGTGGTCTTATTAGTCCATTATGAATTTCACATGTCCATTGGTGTCCATCTGAGACTTTTGGAGAACAGGCAAGGGTTTACATGGACATGCAGCGCCAAGTTGTTGGTGTTTGGTCAAATGAGATATTTCGTAGTAAATTTATACGGCCTTTGTATTCCATAGTGGATCTGGTATATCCTGTATGTATAATCGTTGACCATGGAGACTGTTCCAGGAACAGGCGAGGGTTTACATCGACATGCAGTGAGATGAGCTTTCTACTGGTCTCCAGGCTGGGGATTTAGGACTTCAGCCACAGACAGCAGTTGTCAGCCTGAGCTTGTTAGCCATCTGAGGAAAACAAACAGAACAAATCGTGAGTCGATTAAATCCGCACTAGGACCTGCCGGTCGATATCGCCGCTATTTCGGTGTCAGCATTTCCTGTTTAAGATCTTGCTAGTAGAAAATCCGTTTAACCCCTTCAGTACGTAACTGTGTACTTTTTAACCTTTTAGAGCCAGTGAGTACAACAAGATACCCGACTTGATTTCGGTGTAACTATTTCGGTGTCAGTATTTCCTGTTTAAAATCTCCTTAGTAGAATAGAAAATCTGTTTAACTTCTTCAGCATCTTTTTAACCCTCTAGAACCCAGGAAATACAAACAAGATATGCTACTTTATTTCCATTTACTAAAAAAATGACATGAAAAAATTATTATTGATTGTGCAAGACACTGTGATGTAAGAACCTGAGAGTTACTATCCAGTGGGGAAACATCTCAGAGTACATAAAATGTAAAGTATAATTTTAATCTATTTTGAAATCGGAATTTATCATATCATGTCACATGAGCAGGTGGAATGAGCTGGATGTCCAGGTGAGTTTAGTTCAGACAATGGGACCTTACAGACTATATAAGATCCCAGGGGTAATCACTTTGAATGTTACTATTTGTGGCGCAGAAAAATGAGTTGTGCTGTAAAACTAAATATCATTTTCACAATGGCAAAGTACACAGATTGCCTTTTTCACTGGCATCTTTAACTGTGTGATGTTAACTTTTACATAAGACTTTTTTTTTTCACTCGGATGTAGGACATATCGTGATAAACTCTGATTTCAGAATGGATGAAGTATATGCTGTTTCCCAAATAGAACATGATTCTCTCAAGCCCTTATGTTGCACTGTCTTGCGCGATCAAATGCCACGTTCACTATTAAAAACATGTTAAGTTAATGGAAACCAACTCACATATCTTGTAGTATTTTCTGGATTCAATGTGATTGTACTAAACAGTCTTGCAAAGGTTTATTTCCTACTGACAAGATCTAGTGTTACATCTGAAAACATGGATAGTAACAGACCGTTACTTAGAATCAACATGATACTATTTTGCTGATCTTGTCACTTGATTTGGAATTAACTACAGGACTTTCCGCTTAATGTTAGAGTAATCGACACAACTGTACAAATAGTCCAACACTGGCTTGTGTCGACCAGTAACTGTTGATGGAATAGTTATGGAGATATTCCACACTTTTTTCCAGTATTCGATATCATAAAATCAGTCTCTTCGCTCTTTGCTCATTTCCTGTGACTCTATTTTATGATCTACTTTATTGATGATTAAAGATGATGTACAGGATCAAAACTACCACTGCGAGAACGTTTAGGTCACCCAGACCATATAGGTCTCATCTAGTAATAGATAGTAATAGATAGATAATGTTTGTTTATAATTTCAGCGCACTAAATCTATAAATTTATGGCGGGTGCTTATGTTCATGTGTTACCGAAATCGTGTCCATCAATCAAATGGTAGGTGAAAAATGTCGACAATCAGATAAGCAAAATGATGCTGATCAAAGTCCTGTTTGAAAAAGGTGGAACAAGAATAACTCGGTGTTTGTAATTAAAGAGAGGGACATTGTTGGTGTGAAATGATATGATGCTCGGGATAGTCAGGAGGACCCAGATAGAGTTAGTTATTGTGATCTGGTGAAAACATGATAGTCTGTAAGAATATAAACTATGGTTAGTACGAAAATGTTAGCATGAACATTGGCCCAGACCGGCATCTACGATACCGGTCCAGATAATGAAATCCAAGACAAGAAGGGTTGTCTATCACCGAAATATAGATAGATAAATAGATAGATAGATAGATAGATAGATAGATAGATAGATAGATAGATAGATAGATAGATAGATAG
>JBCEWB010172881.1:0-10171 GCA_039654565.1 Peronia peronii
TAGATAGATAGATAGATAGATAGATAGATAGATAGATAGATAGATAGATAGATAGATAGATAGATAGATAGACAAACTGAAAGACGGGTGATAATTTTATTGTTTCCCTGTTTCAGGGTATAGTCACTATCTTGTCACAGCAAGAGTCAGGATACTTTCTATTTCTGACCAATGAAGACATGGGGCCACATTTAAAACTTCCAGGACTCTGAACTACTCTACAACAGCCAGTTAGTGTAAGGGCGCAAAATTGAATAAAAAAAAATATGACCAGGTCCTCAGTAAAAGGCAAAAACAAGTCACAGAAATCATGGACGGAATGTTAGAATGTGAAATAATCATGTTTTGAGTTTGAAAGCCGGATATAAAAGCTTCTGGTTGAGTATTTTTCTCGTTGAAAATACTTAAAATGCGTTTTTCTCAAAATGACGTTTTTCAGCACAAACATACAATCTACTTTTTGTTTATTTCCGCATCAATTATTATGAAATTTGGCATGAATACAGAACAAAGAATATAATTTTTTCTCAGAAGATATTTTTGATATCGTTTTAGGTTTTGAGAAATTTGAGATTTTAGGGTCAAATTTTCGAAAAATCCGTTAGTCATTTTATCAAAATTCTGATCTGATAAAATTTAGACATTTAACTAAAAAATGTACACGCAGAATTTCAGGCAAATCGGTTGAAAAATGAAAAATCCTATTTATAGTAAACTTATGCAATATAACATAGCAAAATCCAAGATGACGACGCTAGGGCTGTAGCAAACGTGAGTGATTTCATTTTTTTCTATTTTAGATTGTTTTCCTAGATCCTCTAATTTAAGCATGCAAAAATTTATGATAATGATTAAAATCATCTTCCCCCAGCGGTTTCCAAAATCGTTTCCAGGACCCCCCCCCCCCCACCCCCACCCCACCCATCTTAAACTTATCTTTCAGTTGCTCTGATAACATTATGCACACAGACACATTATATACATACTCACAGCCACACACAATATCTCCATTTTTAAAATTTTGATGCATTTACAGCAATAGAGATTTATATAGAGGGTCCATAAAACCACCTCTTAAAATGAGTTGATTAAACAAGGGGAGTGGCTTTTGATAGGTTTTGACGCCAAGAACAACTTCATCAGGACAAGGTGAAGCGGTCTGGACATGTCCAAAGATCATCAGGATTTGCCAAGACAATCCCGCAAGACACAGTGAAGAGAAAGGTTCGTAGAACCTTCATACAGCCCAGTGGCCCTCAGGAGACTTTCTTACGCAAACAGCCTGAACAACAACAGCAGCAACAATAACAACAGCAATGATGGCATATACACAAGCTACAACACATCTTATCGGCGCCCTCGGACGGCACCATATCCAGTTCGGCACAGTGGAACACCCCCAAAAACCATAATGATATGAACATAATACACCTGTGGGGTTCGTGAGCTTGGGACAGACCTGTGCGTGACAGTGGCATGATGCCATGAAGTATTCTAGCCAACAACAACAACAAACAACAACAAGATCATCTGACCTCGGGGCGATACAGAAAAGGAAATTGAGATGGTCAATTCATGTAACGAGATTCAGTAGGTTTGCTGAAACTGTCCTACAAGGATAAGCAGATGGGAAGCAAAAAAGAGGTATCAGGAAATAAAAAGATGGACCGGCAACATTCAGGAATGGATAAAGAGCATTTGCAGAAACCGACGTCCTGGCCCACCACCCCTACAGAGATGATTTTTTTTAAACGTTATTATTATTAGAAATTGATGATTTTAACCTTTTTCTCGTATTCTGCATGTTCAAATAAGAGGAAAAACAGTTGAAAAAATAACTGACCGGCTCGAACAAAAAAATAAACACATAAATAACAATATAAATAATAATAAATGAATAAAACATAAATACATAAAGAATAACTAAAAAATGAATAACTAATTAAAGAAAGAAAGAAAGAAAGGAAGGAACGAAGGAAGGAAGGAAGAAAGAATCCTACAATATTTTAAATGCTTCAAAAAACTACAATTGAAATGATGTTCTTGTTGCAGATCCACAAACTATAACGTAATGATTGTGTCTTAAAAATTATATATCACTTCGAAATGGTCACTGAGTTATAGTCTGCATGTATACCCGGAATAGTGTATAAAGGTATGAATGTTCTGAGAACATAAGTGCTCTTCTTTGTGTACTAAGATGTATTTTGAACTCTGGCTTCATGATACAGAACTGTGACTGTTGTCTGACATCCTGATGCTATAGACATGTATAACTGAAGGGGTTCTCTTAGCAGCATTAATAAATTAAATTAATCTGCTCTAGTTTGGTTTTGTTTAATTTAAGCCAGTTTAATTTGTACAAAACCAGCTTAGTCTAATTTACTTAAGTTCAGTCCGTCACATCTCTTTATTTTGTTTTATTTTATCTTATTTATATTATTTTATTTAATCTTACCCAATTTTGTTTTATTTCATTTCAAATACTTTATGTATTTTATTTTATTTTACCTACTGTTTTTTGTTTTATTTTGTTTTATTTTATCATTATTGTTGTTGTTGTTGTTCTTCTTCTTCTTCTTCTTCTTTTTTTTTATTATTGTTATTATTATTGTCATTATTATTATTGTTATTACTACTTTACTTTACTTTATTTTACAGTTTTATTTTATTTATTTCATTTTATTCTATTTTCCTTTATCTCAATATTGAATGATGTGTCCTCTGACATAATGTGATTAAATGCATCGCTACTTTGGCTATTTTGTAAATGTGCTGAAAGGCGAAACATATGGCCATGTGTTTCTATATTGTGATTAAAATGGAAGTCATTTCCCTTATAATGAACTATGTATCTAAAACAACGTGCCGTCTCTTCTAAAGTGTTCATACCTCGCGATTAATATTAGGTGTGTCTTTTATATTTATATTTTATAGAATCACAAACCTAAGTTATGGGGGCTCTTTGGAAGCTAGTAACACAATATCCTTGCATTCAGTGTTTTTAAAACGTGCTTTGCACAGATTTGAGCAGTCGCTTTATCCTGTAAAAAGATACGAAAGTATTAATTATTTAACCTATTATCTGCTAGCGTCCCCTAATTTGTGAGACCGTGTTTATAAACTCCTATCAACAGGTGTTGCTCCTCAAACTGCGTCAAAATTTGTGTTCTTTTTTTAACGATGGTTTCCATGTTATATATATTATAGCAAAAACACATCGTATGACTACGTGGTATATATCAAGATCAGGTTGAAGTCAGGCATTGTAATTCTATTAGCAAGAATAATGATGGCTGTATTGGGGAAAGAATGAGAGAGACTAGTGTTGTATCTGCCTTGCCATTCAATGGTAATATTCCATGTTACACAGATATGTTATTAAGTATTAAGGACTAGCCCTGCTTGTATGATAATGTGCATACTTTGGATACACACATTTAATGCCTGCACATCTCTGTATTCGGGTATCTTCTAAGGTTATTGCTTTGATGTAAGAAAATGATTTAAAACAAACAAACAAACAAAAAAGGCAAAACAAAGTTTGATTTTGTTTTTGTTTTTTATTGTTTTTTAACATATTATATGTTATTTTATGCATCAGTACTATAAAAATATGCCCAGTTGACAACAGACTGGCTCCTTTGGTTTAAAAAGGTAGATCTGGGGGCAGGGAGGAAAAAAGGGGAAATTTTTATAACTATAAAGAATTCTTTTTGAGGTACGCATACATGAATCCCGAGAATTGACTCACACAGTGTCATACGATTTCATACTATGATTTATTGAATTGTTCGTTCCGTTTTACAGCCACATCCTTAACACGAGCTGTTCTACTTTTTTTTATCTTTTTTGACCCTGATTAAATTCTCGAGTGTTGATTTTTAGCTTTGTAAATTGAGTTCACCAATATTTTGGGAAATTCCATCGATCCAAAAAAGTTTGTCTCACTTCTTGGCCTGACCTTGTTAAAGTGGGTAGGAAATTTATGATGAAACTCTTCTCTATGAATGAGAGACGTATAACAAGTTGAACCTAGATACTCTCAAATAGTAATAGTAGTGAGAAGTATTAATAATTTCGTAGAAAAGAGACTGACTTACTTCCGGTCGAAACCCATGACTTTCGGTTCAGACAGGAAATGAGGCAAAATCTTGTAAATAATAACGCGTAGCCTTCATTGTGATTGTATTGATGTACTTGATTGCCGATAAGCTATCAGTATTCTATGAAATTATTGTATTTCATTGTGACCATGGACTTCAAGTTCAAATCTTGTTCAGAGCTACAAGATTATTTACGGGCGAGAAATAAATGGTTTGAAGCAGCAGGACCTTGTTGACTTGTGTCGAAGTGCTGAGAGTCTGGGCATCGAGCTGGACCCAGATAGTATTTCGGCGTGTAAGACTGACACCCTTAGAGGCGAAATTGACAGTACTAACTAATCGGATAAACATAAATTAGCCCATTCCTACCCAGCATGATGTTCTAATGACTTAAGCCAAATTCTAATGTTAGAAGCATTATATCTTATCTTACCTTGCCTAATCGAGAGACTGGGAATGCCGCATGTTTGTCTCACTTCTTGGTTGTAAGTTTACTTCCGGCGGGAAATGCAGTCGGGTTTTTCCCGAAATCTTGTCTTCTATTATAGGTTTCCTGACATATATTTTTATTCAAAGTTTAACAAAATAGCCCAGGTGCAAGCAGAGCAACCTGTGAAAAGCTTGTTGTTGCTGTTGTTTTATTGTTGTTGTTGTTGTTGTTGCCATTGTTTGTCATTTGTTGTTTTGTAAAATATTTTCAAGACTGGCCAATGCTGGTATAATTTTGTTATCTAAGTAATAACCAGTTCTGAATTTTCCAAGAATCATGAAAAAAACATTGTGCTGTTTTCCATAGACTAGGAAACAACTTGCCTATTCCAATAAAATAAAAATTCGAAAAATGTTAATACGGAAACCACCTGAAGACCAAGAGGAAAGAACCACATGATATGCTAATTGTTTCATATGGGAGAAAGCTGAACCTTTGTTTTAAAGGCTTCTGTGCTTTTTTTTTGTTGTTAGTTGAGGGTTATTGGTTCAAACCTTTGCTTTGGACAACATTGCCTGTTTCTTCTGGTCTCTGTAGACGGAATAGTCAAAAATCAGGACAAAACACACAGACTACAACCCTGAAAATATTATAACTGTCCTCATTTGTGTTCCTCATTTGTTAGTTATCTAATAGTAGACCTAATAAACTGTCAATCAGCTTGCTTAAATTTCCCATCTTCACCCTCAAGGAACCAGTGCTTTTGTCATGTTGCCTTCCGTCTTAGCATCAGGGATTAATGTTTTTTTCAACTATGCTGTCAAATCAAGCAGCATTAGAGCCTGACAGCCAACAATATTGTTACCATAGATAGCGTTCCTCGCCAGTCACCCAATAAAGGAAGACAATCAAATAAATATATATCTCTCAATAAGACTTTATGAGTTAATTCCCATTATTAAAAATCTGCTCAGATAGCCGTTGGAAAAGGCTGACAATCGAAAAGAGAACATAGCATAAATTATTAAAATTAACCTAGAGTATTTAAGCCTTAGTCTAATATTTGATGTAAAACTTGATATACACAACTTGCACTAAATGCATGAGTTCTCTGCATTTTTTATTTCTTGTGTTAATCATTGACTCTTGAACTGCCAGACTCTTGGAAAGGAATACCAGTGATTATCAAAAAGAGCTAATAAACCTAATTTTAAAGGGCAAGACACCCATACTTTTTCACGACCTTACAGCCAAACAAAATTTACTAAAAATATTGTCATTAATCTTACTGCCCAGCAATGGCGTCCACTCATCTGAAATAACAGTTAGATCTAGGTCTAGTTTTCGATTTGGATGAGATCAACTTTATGCCTCGTAATACAATTTGATCAAAATCACACAGACAAAAAATTTATATAAATGTTATTGTAGACGGTGCCCAATGTCTGTTCATAAGTAGTAAAGTACAGATCTAATGTCAATCTGTGGTTTACATTCAAGTTAATTAATGAATTTGTCTCCAATTAAAACCACAAAGTTTATGTGTTCTAACAAGTCTAGAACGCTGTCATGATGCAATTTTATAGTTGGTCAAAGTATACATATGCTGTATTAGCTACTGCGAGAAACAATCTGGATGTAAATCTTTATATCAGTTTCTCCCACACAGAGTTATTCGTATTGTTTGCCCCTTTATTTGACAATAACAAACAAAAATGCCCTTAGAAACTCTCGGAGTAATCAGGGTTTTTAAGATAATTTTTGATATGCTGCAGACATGACAGTTTTCACAATGAGGTGACATAATTATTTTTAAAAAATATATGCTGTTGAGAACGAATTATGTACCGCAATGTATGACGAGCGACCTTTGGACCAGATCGACCTCTAAATTTTCCCCGAGTTAATCACTATTTATTTCTGAACATAAAATTTTGCCTTTTGGTTTCTAAATATCCACACTTCTTTTTTCTTTGATGATGATATAATGAAATCCATCCCCATTATGAATTGGCCATATATATCAGCTTGTAATTCAGTTGAAATGTTTACTTGTTCAGCTATTTATTATTAATTTATTTTTAAAATCATTTTCAGGGTAATACAAGAGTGGTTGTACATTGTAAATCTATTATTATATAATTTTGACCTATGGTCAGAAAAAAAAACAAAAACAAAATAATAATAATAATAAACTGGTGGCAGAAAGAGTTGGCAGAGAAAATATTTTAAAATCGTATTTCTTTCTTTAATTTTTTTTTATTTTTAATTTATGTCTTTATTTATTTATCAATTGATATATTTATTTTTTATATATTTATTTATTCGTTTACTCATTATTTGTTATTTGTTTATTTATTTTATTAATCTATTTGGTTGTTTATTTATTCATTCATCTATTATTTATCTATTTATTTATTCATTCATTCATTTTTTTTCTTTATTTATCTATTCACTTCGGATAATACAGGAATGATTTCACAATATACATCTAGTATTATATCAATTTTGACCTGGAATCAGAGAGACAAAAAAGAGGGACAAAAAAAGGGGGGGGCAGAAAAATACACTCGGGAGTGGTGGTAGGGAGAAAGGGAAACAGTAGTGAGGTGAAACACTGTTAAACCAAATCAGATTAATTTGGCTGGCCGGCCAGTAAAATTACATAGTGATACATACGGGTAATGACCGAGATAACGACAGGGATCTCGCTGAGAAAGTGAGTAATTGATACAAAAACTACACATTTACCTATCAGTATTTCAGAAATTGTCAGAGTCAAAAGTTCAGGGAATACCGAGCCGGGTCGCCGGATAACAAAACAATGATTATATTTTGCTGTCCTCAAAAGCCTGAAATTCGAAATAACTGGCAAACAAACAGCAACATTTAGGTCTATTTACGAGATTTTTTTACCTAACTATCGAGCGTCAAAATAGGCCAGGTGAATAGTTCACATCTGGTATCTGAATGAAACTAAAGGAAATTTATGTTTATTTACATTGTTATGCAGGACATGTCCCATTTATCATAGGCCAACAATGCCTTTTTTGTAGCAAAGAAAGAAACAAAAATGAGGATTTACTCGAAATACCTCACTAATAGCACTTTTATTTTCCCCTATTCACCATCGCTTTTACTGTTAAAACCAAGATAATTATACGTGTTACTGGAAGAGACGTGATCTTGTTTATGTAATATGAGGCCATTGTTTTCCAGTAACATGTCATGCTTCTTTTTTTTTCTAAATGATGATGGATTTAAAAGACTTTGATTGACATAAATGTCAAACTGAATGTGACAATAGACCCTGCTGACGGGGAACATAGAAATAATGACAACGGCTCTAGGGAAACATTGCCAAAGATGAACAAATGAGACGTGAACAATTTTTTACGTTCCATACATTGTATGTCTCTTGCAGAAAATAGAGAGAAACGCCTGTTTCGGCACTGGTATAATCATGAACCCCGACATTTTCAGTTGTCCAATAACGTCTTTTACCTAAAATCAGGTTTTCCCATGATTTTTTTTAAGTACAAAAAAAAATCTTTTTGGGGGTTTTGTGTTCTTTTAGAAGTTCTGCCTGTCCTAAATATAGATATCGAAATCTGAATTTTAAATAAATAAATAAACTAATTAATTAATTAATTAATAAGAAAAACGAAAGAAAGAAAGAAAACAAACAAACAAACAAATGAAAACGATATATAAATGGAAATGTTTCAGTGATGGCTATCCAACAGACTACCAGCCATCTACGCCCTGACTAAGTCTGGTTTCTATAAACATTGGTAGGTCAACAAGATTCTGCTGAGTACGAGCAAATGAGTACACAAAAATTCGATCATTATTTCTTCTACCAGGAATGAATAATTACTTACTCTCTAAGACGTTGACACGCCCAATGTCAACGACACTTTTCAGCTGGTGCTATAACCGTCCACTGCCCAGTGATAGGATCTGCTATATTCTTGGTGTTTCAGATTACAGTAGTGGACTATCTACTATCTGTCATGGCAAAGATCAGGAAAGAGTTTCCTGACCTCTTAGTCTCTGCCAAAGAAAACATGTTGACTAAGTAGAAGTCCCCCACGGACCCTGAAGTGACTCCTCGGGACTGGGATCAGAGAGCAGAAAATGGAGGGAAATTGTAAGTTGAGGCCCAGAAAAAGGCAAAAATGGGACATAGAAGTCATAAAGCACGCTCCAATCTCTAAATCTGATATGTTTTGACGTTGAAAGCCCGATCAAAAACTATTTTCTGCGTTAAAAAAAAAGTCTTTTTCTCAACACGGACAAATATGCGATATATATGTACTTCTTTTTCTTTTTTAATTTGTGGAGCAGTCACCATGAAATTTGGATTGCATATAGAAAGAAAAAGAATATTTTTAAAAATGATCAGAAGAATCTTACTGATTTTAAAAAATCCTAAATACGAAAATAATGGTTGAAATCATCTGATCCCAGCATTTTCTTTCCATGACCCCCTCCTCCCTTCCATCCCACCCCCGTCCCTTCCACTCATGCATTTAAATAGAAGGGGAAAAACGGCCTGAGATCGCCTCACCTGTGGTGTGAATCAGAGCTCAGCATTATATCATCGTCATGTGCTTGATGGGCATCATCCATCAGTCTACTAACTTTGTTTATGTGTGTACGCTTTTATGAGCTACAAACATGATTGTTTGAAATTTGACTCATAGGCCGGTCAGTAAACTTACCTAGAAATGGTAGCAATGACCGAGATAAAGACAGGGCTCTCCTTGAGAGATTAGCCAAATGAGAGATTGTTGGCGAGGTAAATGTAATGTAACTGACGTAAACACTAAGTTCGACCACAGTTTCACACAGACAGCCCTGCTAGAGCTACAAGAACATGGAGAAAAGTAGGCTGTGATCATCCTGTACCCCACAAAATGTGACTGTCAAGACCCAGCAAATTGTCAGATCCATTAATAAACGATAACCCGTTGAAATGAGAAGCTGCTATTTTCAGGTAAAATGAGCTTCAAAATTCACCAGGTGAACTCTGATAATATGAGTGAATTAAAGTTTTTTGTTTTTTTTCAATTTCAGCCGATTCTGTGACTGGGCGGTGGGTCATATATGCATTAAACATTTCAAAGTTATTTTTGTCTATTTTGTATTTTCAAACTCATGAGACATACGTTCAACAGAAGATAATTATATTATCTCCTTTTCGTTGAGAGGCTATAAGTTCCTTATAATATCCAATTTCTCATCATCTGAAAAAAAGAAATCTGAGTTTAGATGGCTGTAATTGAAATAAACACCTTGATGGAAAAGCTGCATAGCTCGGAAAATGAAGAAAATGAAAGGAAATTGAAGACGGAAAACACAATGGAAAAATAAATAAATAAGACATGAACATATTTGTCTCCATACAGACTTGATGCTTTGCCATTGAAACAGCGAGCAGTGGACAGAAAATTCACCAACTACAAGAAAGAAAGAAACTACGACTTAGCACACGGTGGTGATTTTGCAACTTTTGACAGAAAGATTTGGTAGCTCTGACATCAACAATGACCTCATCTAGTTTTCTCTCCATCAGTCTCACTACTCCTCAATACTGGGAGAAAACAGCACAAGAGACAGATTTACTGAC
>JBCEWB010172892.1:0-13317 GCA_039654565.1 Peronia peronii
GAGTTGACGTGGTATTAATTTTGTGTCTTTCCCATCTTTGAGAGAGGGAGAATGAGGAGGAATAGTGGGGGCGGGGCTAAGGGCGAGGTGGGAACAGAAGTAGACTGAGGTTTGGGCAGGGAAGGAAGAAAAGAAAGAATTGATCCGAGACAGATTTAGAATGAGATAAAATGAGAAAATGTGACAGAATAATGTGAGTGAGGAACCAAAGATGAATCTAGAAGAAAACATACACATGAACATACACACACACACATACACAAAGAGAGAGAGGAGGGGGTGGGGGATTGACAGGCAATATGGATAACAGACGAGTATTTTGGCCCAACAAAGCAGAAAGAAAAACGAAATTTAAAAAAAAAAACGGGAAAGGCGGGAGGATTTGGGGGGGGGGGGGGGTCTAAACCCTAGAACTTTTAACTGTGTGAGGTGTTCCAGGAGAAAAGACCGCTCTTCATCAGTGGCTGATCTTGATTGGATCCCCAGATCAAAAGACGGCTTGTGTTGATGCATGTGTCTTAGTGTCCGTTCTGGGCCTCTTGTTCTAGCATTTGCAGCCAGCCTGCTCCCTCACTTCCACTGACTCAAACCATTCCTGTTGTATGAGTGCTTTGTTCTTCTCACCCCGGTTCCTGTTTTCTTTTTCGTTCATTGTCTTTCTTTTTCTCTCTCTCTTCTTTTCTCTCTCTCTTCTTTCTCTCTCTCTCGCTGTTTCTCCCGCCCCACCTAACCGTGCTCTGTACCTCTCAGTCGATAGCCCATTCTCTTTTCCTTTTCTCATTCTACCTTCCCTTTTCTTTCGCATTTTTTTTCACTAGCTGTCACCCGTTTTTAAAACTGCATGTTGTCTTGTAGCTTTCTTTACTTTAGTGTATTCTCACACCCTAGTAGGTCCTACATACACACTGTCTATGGCAATATGTATTGGCCTTTTGTCTTCTTTCAGATGTAGTGCGATGGCACCCAACTATCAGAAACTTAGAAATAAATATCCAAACAATTGCCCCACCGAAAATGTTATTGATAACAGAAAATCCGCCCCCATGTCCCTTAGCAACAGTCCCTTTTCATATTATTATTATCATTATTATTATTATTATTATTATTATTTTCATTATTATTTTCATTATTTTCATTATTATGATTATTTGGGAAAAAAAAGGGGGGGGGGAGGGGCTGCTGAATTATTTTTCTCATGCACACATGTTAAAGTTGTCTTTCCTTTTTCTCACTCACTCTTTCATCTGGTTGCATCTTTTATTCCCCCCCCCCCCTCCCCCAAACCATCTCCTTTGCCTTTTACACATAACCACTGTTCAGACAGCCGCGCTTCACTTACTTGTACACCATGATCTCTATCATTTTAATTGGCTCAACAGTTCGATTTTTCACAGTCAGTGCCTAGTTTCTCTCGCTTGCTTTTTTTTAAAAGCGGGTTTTCAACAGTCTAACACTCACTCTGTACAAAAAAAGTACCGACAGTGAGCGAGCGCTAACAGCAAAGGGCAACAGCCCCATCAGATCACCTCCAATAAGTGTCAGCCGAACTTGCATGCCAGGGGGTGAGTTAGCAGTCAAGAAACTGCCCTGAAAACAGCTTCCCCGGGCTTATCAATCATTAATTAAAGCGTGACCATTTCCTCACCCAAGCATTACTTAAAGCGCTACTTTTTCTTTATGTGTGGGGTTTGGTTGTGCTCAGAAAGGAAAAAAAAAAGGGGGGGGGGGAGGGGGAATAATCCATCTTGTCATTCTGAGAACCCTCACTTTCAGGTTCCATGACCCAGAACAAGTTTTTTTTTTTTTTAATGAAAAAAAAAAAAAACACTAATGGCTTGAATGCCGTGTTCCCAGATATAGACTGTGGTACGATTTTGGCAGAAAATGATTTGACGCGCCACTACCGCGACAGGCTGACGACGTCATGTCGAAAACCGATTTAAAATGAGAAAGGAGGAGGCAGAACTCAGCAAAAGTTTTAGATCTTTCGATTTGATTGTTTTGGGTAATGGCGTGTGTTTACTAGTGTCAAGACGCTGTTTTCAAGGAATTTGAGATAAACCTTACGTATAGAACCTGCGTGGTACTAATTTGCTTTGGCTCAATTTTCATTGAGAAATCCTCACTTTCAACATGGAAGAGGTCGAAATGATTTCACCTGCTGTGGGACTAGAAAAATTTGTAGATGTTAGTCTGTGCTCTGTAATGTCATTTATCCCAGTGTGACAGACTGTAACAAGAAGAGACCAACTTCTTTATTTTATGCCAATGCTGTGCCATTTAACACGGAGTGACGGTCATGATGACCTCGTAGTTTACCCAGTATTTTGCTGGGGAAACTCCAAGGTAAAGATTTCCTTTCCTCACTAAAGCCATTTGCCTTGTATATCGTGCATGAGATCATTGATAACATTCATGTGTGTTCTATGGGCTCCTTAGCGATGCTTATGTTGAGCCTTCACTCAAGTGCAGCAGATGCTCGTGTTTAGCTCTCAGTGCAGTCAGAGCCCTTCATAACACGTGTACATAGCATTCTGTCCTCTAAGCACGCATCGCATGTAATTCTCCGTAGGATGGCATGAAGAGATAGGGGGGAAGAGTATTTGGTGAGGAACAGACTTTTTGGGAAGTAGACAGTTGAGTCCTTATGTATGGAATTAACCCTCGGCTTATATTCTTTGCCGGTCCCTTATTTCTCAACCTCATTTTTTGTTTTGTTTTGTTTTTGCTCAAACGTTTTAGTTGTGCTAAGTATTGCCAGCAGATTCTGTGCTAACATGACAGGACGTGAAAATTCTAATATTCCTCTTTTTTTTTCCCATCATGACAAGTGGGTATTCTTGCGCTGTTACCAGTTAAATCCACCATGCTATTTCTGTTTCATCACTGTCATAGTAATACTCATTGTTTTAATGAGAGGCAGGATCAGAAGTATGGAAGAACCGATTGACTTCTTGTTTTGATTCTTATTTTGTTGAATATCCTTTGGCCATTTCCTTTACAAGTCTCTAATTTTTATTTATTTTTTATTATTATTTTATTATCTTGTGAGCAACTGGGGTCGGGAATAAAAAGAAGCGGCCATTCATCGGCCCGATGGAAAACTGCCGTAACTCTTAATGTTGCATCTTTTCAAGAGCGGTATCCAGTTCTGTTTTTTTGTGAGAGTGACAATATTTGACCCAAACTCAGTGCGAAGAAGAGACGATTGAGTTTCCAAGAAGGGAATCCTGCATGGCGCAGCGTGAGAGGGTTAAAGCATCAGCACTGGAACAAAGCCGCCGGCTGGCATTGCATAACACCAAAGGGAAGGGGTGCATCCTCAATGCATTCAGTCTGTCAACAGGCAAGGCACAATAGCCCCTCAATGCTGAGGGGAGGACAAATTTGAGGGTGAGTGAGGAGGGAGTGAGAAAGGTTTGTGGTGAAGGAAGAAAGAGGGGCCCAGTAAGAGAAGGGTCCGGGGGGGGGGGGGGTGCGTGCTTGACATTTTCCTGCTGCATTTCTTGACAGTTGGGGTCCATATGGAGCCTGTCTCTTCCCGCGCTTTCTTCTATATGTAGATGGTATAAGAAAGGCGTGGAACTGTTCTAGCAGTCTGTCTACGGTGTTCTAGCAGTGGGAAGGTATTGTTAAGGCTAAGAATTCAATGAGGTAGTGAGACTGACTTTACATATTGAGTGTTGTTTTATCTGTCTTATGATTTGCTATTAGATTTTGTTGATGTATTTGAACTATTCCTCGGTAGCCTGAATTTTGGTGTTCTTTTGCTCGAGATAACTGCATCCAGGAGGTTGAAAGACGTACATAGAACGTAACGGCTCATGTGACAAGGTGATGATATTCGTTTCAGGTTAGAGCAGCGTGACTCTAAAGTATTGCCTTAATTGTTGTGCGTGAATCTTAGCTGATACATAAGAGAATATATCTCTTAGTTAGACATTCTGTTTGCGGTTCGGTTTATAAATTCAGTTCAAATTTTTAATGCACGATAATTTATTTTAAGATTATAATTATAACGCTTTGTTTCGGCAGTTGGAGTTTGTGCTTGCTATTTTTTGTAGTGCATGAAGAGTGAGCAATACATTGAAGTATTTTAGGTATCAGTATCAAGTAGAAGAAAATTGGGGGGGGGGGGGGGGTTATGACTCCCTAGTAATTAGATATTCTGTTTGTAGCTTGCGTTAAGTTTATTGCAGTTTTAATGTGCCAGGCTCAGTTAAGCTCATGTGATTTTGATAGTGGCAGCGGCGGGGTTTGGTGTTGTGGTTTGTTTCAGTGTATGAAATAAGACGATATCGCCATGTTCTTGCCAGCTCATTTGGTGTGATCACTGATAGTAAGGTCGGGCACATAACGTTACACGTTGTTTATAGCTTACTGCATTTTCACTTCATGTGGCCAGGCAGATGGAAGGAAGTGTTATGTCTGCAAGCTATAGCTCGAGGGGTTTGTTTCCAGCGTGTTGCAGGATGATTGATGTAAATGTGCCATTTTGATCGTCAGTCAAGTTTGCCTTTGCCAGTACAACAACATATAACGCGTTTTCTAAAGGAGAAATCACATTACGTACACGTGATGGCCTGATATACTGTGGAATCTCATCAGGGGTCATTTCCTGTCTTGAAAATGGCCAAGGAGCAAGGAAGTTGACAGCAGTCTGTTATTGTTATTACTTGCCTTGCCGATATATCCTGGGCTTTTCGGTCGTATAGTGATCGGACTTATGCGGTGATCATGAGCAATTTCAAATATGGTTCACATCTGTGGATGGGGTAGGGCTGATGATCCTCGTGGCTTATATTATTGGTGTTGCTGGTCGAGTACTGCTCTATGCTGTACCTTAAAATATTACCTCCAAATTCATACCTTCCCTTTCTGGGCGTCCTGTTTTATTATCACTCTTCAGCTCCTTCCGCCCCCCCCCTCTCTCTCTCTATCTCTCTCGCCCCCCCCCCCTCTCTCTTTCTCTCTCTCTCTACAGATCCACGAGAGCAGACACGCATTGACATGTATTCACACTACAGAGAATGACACTATGGAAGAAGTTTCCTTTTCTTTCCTCTCCTTTTTATTTTTTATTGTTATTACAATTATTAATGTTATTATTATTTTCATGCCTCTTGGCGAGACAGTGACATAATCCCTTCAGTGCTATCGGTTGATCGAACCATTTCATGCCCTGTCAAAAGACAGTTATTTGGAAACAGATCATTTGTCTTTCAAATGGAAGGGCATATTTTTTCGAGCTCAGACATTTTCATCGAAGTACATGTGCCACTTCCACAAAACATTTTGCTGTTGTTATACAAATGAATCCTTTCCTTTGGCGCGATTAGACATGTGTAGATTTGCTTTTTTGTGTGTGTGTGCAAAGGTAGAGATAACTATGAATCTGAAAAGAGTGTAGGACATACATCCTCATGTAGAATATTTGTATCGAATGGAACTTGAATTAAGTTCACATATGCAATTACTAAACAGGAAAGATGGATAATTCATAATTACTCATGAATACGATTTACCCAAGAATATGAGGTAAATCTCCCCGCTTTTGCCTGATTTTTTTTTTTTTTAAATTCAGAATCTTCCCACTCTTCCTGTTAGGGTAGGCAGGTCTGGAGGTATAATTTCCTTATTCCACGGTTTAAACGATGGCCAAGTGTACGGTAATGGTCATATTGTGCTTCATAAGAAAGAGGATGTTGTTTCATCTGCGTGTACTACGCTGACTGGCTGCCGGTGATTAACAGTATGCGGTGCTTCCAATCATTTCATCCAGTGACTCTTTGTCTCCCGCATGAAGCTCGCAAACTGTCAGGTATTTGGGAGACTTGCCTCTGTGTCCGCGATATTGATCTCACATCATTTAGCCTCTTCATCGCCTCAAAAACTTCTTTCTTCCTGCCTTGTTTGTGTGTTTTGTTTTTCTATTCTTTGGGGGGGGGGGGGAGGGAATCTCTCTTTCTCCCTGTCTCTTTTCCTCCTCGCTGTCTGTTTATCAGCCTCATACTTTGTCTCTCTTTCTCTGTCTCTGCCTTTTTTTTTTTCTCCTTACTTCCCTCTCGTCCCTCACCTCCCATGGGCTTTCTCTCTCATCCAGCAGTCTCTTACGTTTTCACGTTCCTTCTTTTTTCTCTCTTGCTTAACAGCGTTTGTATCTCACTATCTCAGTCTTCCTCTTTCCTCCCTTTCCGTCTGCCCCCCCCCCTCCCATTCTCCAATCTTCCTTCCATTGTGGCTCTTCCGTTTTATCCTCCAGGCCTGCCTTTCTCCCTCCTTTTTCTCTAATTTCCTCCTTTCATTCTCTGGCTCTCTCCACACCATGTGATGCCAGCTTGTCAACGAGGAACACGGTGGCCATTCGCCCTAGATTGTCCCCGGTCACACGACTGGTGTCTTGGCGCGCATTGTTTCTCCCAGCCTGTCTTGTCTGCTGTGGTATCAGTCCGCGCGCGACATGCGAGGTCTGAATACTGTTTTCACTGTCTCTCTTGTCCGAGGGTATCTCAGACAGTTTCTTTACTGACATTGTGGACGGTCAGCGTGGCTGGAGCTTATCACCAAATGTCCAGTAGAACTGCCATCCGATCTGATCACTCCGTACAGTAGAGCTAGTGTGAGACTTCCATTCTCTTGATGAGGCTTATGGTTTTATATGGAATCGTCACTAAATTTTCATTTTGGCCATGTGATACTTAACTTTGTGGTGTGGAACGACAATTATAGCTTTTAAATACAAACGTTTTTTGTCACCTTTCGCGCGCTTGTGGCGTCAGTTCACAAGCGAGATTTGGATCGTTTTCCAATTCAATATATTTTTTCAGTTACGCTTTCCATACTCCTTTCAGCCACCTACGGACGGCTGTCTCCAACGTCTGTCATATATATGGTATCTGAGACAGTGTGTTGTAATGATATTGGGAGGATCAACAGTGTCTCGAGTTCGGGCCAAACGTTCACTTGCAACTACAACCGTGTGTGATCTCTGCAGTATGGAACTGATGTGATATTTCCACGTTTCAGTTTGTTGTTAAGGCTTATTGTGTTATGTTATGGTTTTAAGACACATTTTACGGTGTGGGGCTGTGATCACTCAGCTTTTTTTTTTTTTTTAATGATGCCATTCTCTTTTCCTCTGAGTCTCTTGTTGATGTTCTCTATTGAACTTCGTGGTATTTAACCGTGTGATCCTGAGTGGAATGTGAATGAATATTGTTGTATTAGCGCTCTGTTCATTCAGTTTTGACAAAGCGACACAGTTGTTGGATGTTCCAATGTGTCTCTTTGACCAGGAAGTCAATTTTATGATAGGTAACCTAGCCTGAAGTTTCACCTCTTTTTCATTTTAACATTAGACTGTGGAACTATCAAATATTCAATTTATTCTTGTCAAATATGAGTTTATAGTCAGGCTTATATTTATAAGTACATTCAGGGGCTGGAGCTGGGTCATTGTGATTTGATATAAACTGTGTAGTTGGGTATGTATAAATTCGGAAAGTAATCACTAATCATGGCAAAGAGAAAATATTTCAAAGTTCCCATTACAGAGAATGGCAAATAAAGCATTTCTACACCGCCACGCCTTCCTTTCTCTTTTTCTTCTTTTTCAATGACCAAAAAAAAACCCAGAAATTATCAAAAATAGTTGTCATGGTTAGTTATTCTTGCTTATAGACCAGAGATTGTCTGTCTGAGCCTCTTGGTAAAATGATTGAGATCAGGCTTGTCACACCTGTTTACACCTTGATAACTATGCACCTGCGCGTGGTGTACCTCATAGATCATGTGCAATAGATCGGGTTGTCAGTGCAAAGTGTCAGCCTTTACAGTTTAGCCAATCCCGCTCAACAGGGGGGTCGGTGAAACTGCCGACATTTTCGGGATTTTCCTGTGGATGTTTTTCTTTCTTTCTTTCTTTGTTTCTTTGTTTCTTTTTTTTTTTTTTTTTTGTCTGGTTTTCCCAGTTATTTAAATAGTCACTCACTCTAATATTTTGCCGAGAAAAATTCACTCAGTTAGTATCGTGAAATGTGAAAATACCGAATTCCTGCGCTTGTACTGCTCTCAGTCACAGCGAATGCCACCAAATTCTGTCATATTATGTTACCAGTCCTGTTTGCTGTGTCTTTGTCAGTGATTTTTTTTTTTTTTTAAGTTCTCTGCGAGCACATAGTACTGTCATATAGAGACACAATAACGTACAGGAGTCATGTCTAGTTACATGGATTGTATGCTTCAACCTACAGATTTAAAAAAACAAAAAATGTGTGTGTGTTTAAGCTCACCGTTTAAATTTTATCATTTAGACAGCATAGCATAGCGCTTCAGTATTAGATCTACATATCTTGAATAGTATCTGAAAAAAATTGCGATCGGCTTGTTTGTCCTAGAAATAAGAAGAAACCCAGTCGATCAAAATTGATTCATTTACTGCACTTGACACCTGGATTATTTTCCTAATAGCATGCAGTACATATGGCACAATATGACTAAAATCCTTGCTTTACATTGACTGTTCCTAGACCAAAACTGTCCTTCTTTGAACATGGCTTACTACTGTTACAGTAACAGGACTCACAATGCCCTGGTAGGTTCTACAGCTACTCTTGAGGTCATCGACCACCTGTTCTTCCCGTACTTTGTGGGCATCATACTGTGTCCTGTTCTAGGGACAACCGTAGACTGACCGAGCAATGTCTGCCTCATCAGTATAGGCCCTGATTAGGTCTTTGTTTGCCATCGCTCATTAGCGGGACCTCGTTACGTCTTAAATTACTGCCTCCATACGCGGTTTTCTACCCGATATTCCTAATCCTGCTTCATATTTGTCCGCTTCGTTTGTGGTCTGTCGTCTTTTCCCTCCTACCTTTGGGCCACTGCCCTTCTCTGTTGTTTCGTGGACGCATTATCAGAACTTTCGTGTGCCACCGTTTCTCAAAGCAGTGGGCATTGTTTCCTTGGACGGAAAGGACTGGTGTACAGGCGCCACATTGACTCCCCGACGAATTTAAGTTACGTTCTCCTAACGCCTTTTAAGCTTCTGGGGGTGGTTGTCTGGGACGACGAAGTCAAGGACCAGCTTATAATAATAAGAAGAAAAAGAATATTGTGAGTTTTACATCACGTTTGCCCGCCGGACGTACCAGCTTTTCTTTTCTTCTGCCCCATCAGAATCTCGAAGATAAAAAAGCACAGTCGAATATCCTCATGAGTGGCTTTTGTGCGCTGTTGCTCTTTCGCCGATGACAATGCTTTGTTGTGTCTTAGATCATTGCTCTCGCCTTCCTTTATTGCATGCAGTAGCCCATTCTCATATTAATTGTGTTCAGGGCCATAGTTTTTCTGTCCCGGCCCTTTTCCTTTCCTAGATTTAGCATGAGTTTGTCGGCGTGGTTCTAATTTGAAGCTTTCTTCGCGATGTTTCATATGTGGTTCTATTTCGACATTATAAAAGACTCCATCATTTTGCCCCTCTGTAAAAGTACACTCGGTCAAAAGTGCTTATTAGGCCTGTGGCATTGCCCATTCTCCAGTAATTGGGTAGTCCTCTCTGTCCATTTATAACCTTAAGTGATGTTCTTATCAGCGAAGACCTGATTAGGTCGCTGGTCGCCCTCCATTCTTCAGCTAGAGCTTACTAGCGGTGTCTGGCTCTGTCTTGCTTATTGTTTCGGGCTATTTCCACCTCTTGTAATAACAAATTATTGTAGTTGCCCCTTTCCGATTTGCACTCTTGAGCAGGCGCGCCATATTACCGTCTTTTCTCTCCATCCATACTCCCTCCTTAGGTTGGTCTTCTTTCTCTCTTTGTCTCATATCCAACGGGAAAAGGGGAACGGGGGAGGGGGGAGAGGGATTGTCAGAGGAGAGTATCGGGTGACGTGAAGAGACTTCCGATCTGCATCATTCTGTGGACTCGAAGGATGATAACCGTTTCTTTCTCCCTCTCGTCTCCCCCCCCCCCCTTCTCTCTCTCTTTCTCTCTCTCTCTCTCTCTCTTTCTCTCTTTCTAATCGAAAAATACTGCAGAGGAAGAGGTTTGTGTTAGCTGATACTCCATTGTATGCTGTCAGTGATTTCCATTGTGGGCCATAAGGGAGAACTTTTAGGCGCTTGTACAAAACACCTTTTTCGTCACAACTTAATGATTTCCACACATTGAAAAACATCATATTGCATCCCTTCATGTGAAACGACAGATTTGCAAAACTGAATCATGATTTTCTCGTAGCAAAAGTTTCCAAGGGGATGCTTTTTTTCAAAGTCTACGTGAGAATGCGATTTCGTTGTGCCCAGCAGATCGTCCCTTTGGCAGACTAAAGAGGTGTTGGGCAAACTGTGTAAAGAGGAAAGAATCCCTTAATTTCCTGTCATTCGAAAGTATATTTTTTATCATTAATTTATTATATATATTTTATATATATGTTTATGGTGTATGTTTCAAGCTGAGGACGCAAAAGTGACTTTTTCCCTCATTACACTGCTTGTTCAACACCTCTTTCATCTGGCAAAGCGAAGTAATAGGACTGGACACGATTTCCCATTGTGGAGTAGCAGCCTGTCCTCCCCAGGCACTTTGACATCTGTCAACGATTGTGCGGGCATGATAATGTGCTAGCATCTCGCTCTGTGCCTTTGTGAATGTGGATGTCTCCAGCAAGAGCATGTGGATGTCACCACTTGAATGTGTGTTGGCATGCGTGTGTATCACCATGTCTGGCAATATGTTATGACATGCGAGTAACGTCTGCATTATCATAGTAGGCTAACTCAAATACGTGCCTTTTGGCTTGTGTGTATTGAAGGTTAAAATTGTACCGTGCAGATGGTCTATAAATGGATGTTCCCAGTGTCAGCCTGTGACTGTTTCTTGATAGAATGTTTGGACGTTTTCATAGCTGTTTTCATATGCAGACATGTCAAACTTCCTACTCCACGAAGAAAATATATAATCATTGCTCGATGGACACTTTTTTGTCTTTTACATCTAAAAGTACTTTAATTGTCACATTTTACTGCAAGGATATGGCGTAGATGATCAGAGGCTGAAACATTTGCAGCATTCTGGGATGATTAGATGTAAACTGTCGTACATCTAATATTATAGTCCAACACCATACTACTATTTCACCAAAACCGAGTATCTCATAAAATACATTGGTTTCACAATAACCTCCAAATTCCTGTGTGATTTAGGGAAAAATTTAAATAAATTCTGCCCTTTAACTTTAATTCTTTATTTAATGTCGGGGGTTCCAGATATCGCTCACTTCTTAAAGCGACCAGTTCAGAGAATTTGCTTGTGGCCTCTTCATCTGTACTAATATTGCTTAAATAGCCAGTCTTTCTCTTACCTGGTGTTGTGATGCTAAGCGATTAAGCTGTTGTTGTTGTTGTTGTTGTTTTGTTGTTGTTGTTGCTGCTGCTGTTGTTTCGTTGTTTTATTTGCGATATGACCTTCAGTAATAAATGGTGGAGTTGTTAAGGACGATACCACAAAAGAGCAAGCGCGATACTACAGAAGAGCATGGCGTTGCAGTTAAGAGGGAAATCGCTCCCTGAGAGCTTACCGGATGTCCTGCCGTGTTCCTGTATCGGCAGTGTGACTCACTCCTATAATGATATCAGCGGACTCAGCTCTCACTCTCCCTCAGTTTGCTCTGTTTTGCCTTTCTTTTTTTCGTTCTTTCTTTCTTTCTTTTTCTTTCTTTCTTTCTTTCTTTCTTTCTTTCTTTCTTTCTTTCTTTCATCCTCTGTCAGTTTCACACTTAGACATTATCACGTGTCCCGTTGCGCGTCTCTCCACCAGTACAATTACCATGATAGTAGTGAAAAACGTATAGAGAGACAGAAAATGTTGACGACAGAACGTGAGATATTATACTTATTGGCTTTTGACCAAATCTAGAATCCATACATGTTATGTTGCCATGCATGTTGTTTTTGTTGGATTGTTTCCTGACATGTATAATTTGATGGTCTGATTTTACGCTGGAACCAAGGGCAAGAGGTAGAGCCAGATCTATTTCGTGATATTCATAGTTTGATGGTCTGTTTTTGTGTTGGAACCAGTACGAAGAGTTAATGTCAGGTCTATTTCGTGACATTTATCATTTGATGATCTGTTCTTATGCTGGAATCAGTAGCAAGAGTTAGAGCCAAATCTATTTCGTGAGATTTATAATTTTTTTGGTGTTTTTATGCTAGAATCAGTAGTAAGAGCTAGTGCCCGATCGTTTCGTGGTATTTAAATTTTTTTGGTCTGTTTTTATGCTGGAATCAGTAGCAAGAGCTAGTGTCAGATCCGTTTCGTGGTATTTAAAATTGTTTGTACTGTTTCTATGCTGGAACCAAGAGCAAGACTTAATGCCAGATGTTTCGGACAAGATAGAGTCGATGAGCCGTCACAGACAGTAATATTAGACCAAAAATAGGGCAAGATACAGCTGACCTTTCGTGACGGCGATATTCTAATAGGGGAAGGGGAAGGGACCACGGAAAGAAGAAGAAAAACAATACCAACAAAATGTGTTCCGAAAGGAGTGATATTTTAATGTTTGTTACACATTCATTATCTTTACTTTGATAGATAGCAGTTTTCATTATTGATGCTAGGTATTTTATTCTTCTTTTGTCTCCCCCCCCCCCGCCCACCCCCTCCATTTCCCATTGTTTTCCGCTACCACTTTCGCGCTTCACTCCACTCTAATCCTGTTGAAGGTGAAGTGATTCTCTCATAGCTGGCGGCGTTTGGCAGGATGTCAAACAATTCCAGGACAATAGCTGATAATATCGATGGTGTAACAGCTGATTGATGTTTGGGATGAGTCCAATCTACCAACAGTGGTGGCATATCGCATGAGCACTCAACTGACTGAGCACAACCATGAACCATATTTGAGGATGAATAAATGGATGGATAAACAGATGGATTGGATGGGTGGATGGATGGGTGGATGGATGGGAGTGCTGGGTGGGATGGATGGATGAATGGATGGATGGATGGGAGTGATGAGTGGGATGGATGGATGGGGAGGAAGGGAGGGAAGGAGTGGGTAATGGATGAATAAAGAAAGGATGAGATATAATAATTCCAGATCAGTATAGATCTTTCACATACTGCCATTCCTAATTTGTCACAGTAAGCAGTATTATTACATCAAGAATGGTGTAACAGTTCCGAAACCCGTACTGGACACAAATTAAAAAAATGACCACGCCTGTTTTATGTCCTTCTCATGCACCTCATGCTTTCATGAATGTCTCAGACTGTGTGCCCAGTTCATCAGTGAATAAGATTATACCAGTGGT
>JBCEWB010172893.1:0-10171 GCA_039654565.1 Peronia peronii
CCTCCGAAATATATTCGCCCTTATCCGAGAAGGCTAGACGTCGGGCTTCCCTACCCAGAGGAAGCCAGGGGACCCTTAAGTGAAAAAATACAGGTCTTTCTATCTTCGTGTCCTTCCATCCTTCAATGGAGGACCCGCGAGTCGGCCAGAACCCGCAACCTCACGGACGTAAGTTGTTTTCACCCTGAAGCAGACGCCAAACCACAGAGGCACTGCGCCCCTACTTATGTATCTCAGGAAAAAATAAAATAGAAGACAAGTCTTTTCAATAAATGCATATTCAGATTTCATTCAAAATAAATATTGTGCACATGTGGGCTCATTCTATCTCAGTGTCAAATAACAATCAATATGCTTATGACGGACCGAAATTCCAAGTTGATTATTTTGGAATTCCTGATGTAAGCATCTTCTTCTCTGGCATGAATGTCTTTTGAATCGAAGTTATGTCATAATTATGAACATTAGAACAAAAAAAACACAAAACTGTGTTATGCATGAATGGCTTGGTGAAATATCACTGTTTTCAGTCTTGATAAAGAAACAAAATTTGTCTGTGTCTACAATTATTTAATCATGAGACTAATTTCCATCAAGTAATAAGGTTGTCTGTTCATTGTACGGTTCTTTTTACCTCACTGTCGCATGGGAACTGTAGCTCTTTTGACTGGATTTAGTGTTCCAACACAATTTCCTGTCGATGTTCATGCTTCAAGAGGTTACTAATTTGAGAGCTAAAGAAAATCCACTGTCTATTAAAAAGATACTAGCCTTGTGGGAAATCACCTATAGTGAGGGACCCATGGGAGTCATGCCATTCTTTTTCCTTTTACGTCACAGGCTTAGCTGATCCCAGAGGAAATTTTACTTTCAGAGCAGGCAGTAAAATGCCAGAGTTTGCACAACAGGAGAGGAGAAAAAACAACAACATAACATACAATTTTATTGCAACATTTCTGTTGAGCAAGAAGAGAAAAAATGAGAACTGGATGAGGAAGAGTAATTCGGAGAATTTGTGTTGAACCTAATCTGAATGCATTCAAATGAAACATTTTCTTTTCTCTGACTTGAGAGCCGTCATCAAAGACCCTGGAGACAGGCATATCATACTAGCAATAAGTATGTCTGAGAAATACTCATACCGTTTTTTGCTACAGCCATATTCGATGATATCTCAAAGCACTCGGTTCATTCTCTTCAATACTTGATCGAAAATAGAAAGGGAGAAACGCATACACATTAAAGGCTTACGTAATCAAAATTTAATTAATTAGTAAACTATAATTATGCACTTGAAGAAAAAGAAACTTAGAACGTAGTTTATTCACAAACAAAACACACACACACACACACACACACACACACTTACAAAAACAACATAAAAACCAGCAGACAGACAATCACTTTTTATTCTTATGGCATGGCTCAAGACAAGTTTACCAAAATTACATAGGAGAGCAATGGACAGATTTTCAGTAGCGCTGACGTTTGTATGTTTGAAGAAATATTCAGTCGAATTGACACGACCAATCTCTTATATCAAGATGAGACCAACAAACAGTGAGGATAATGAATAGGAAAAGGGAATCCAAAGGAAACACAGAAGTCAAAGACAAGATTGTATGTGAGATGTGGATCACAATGTCTTCTAAAAGATGCACAATAAATTCCGTGTCATTTGATCAGGTTTATCAAAGAGGAGCGTAGTATTTATCTATTATTTTTTCTTAAAATTTATGTCTATGTTGAAAAAAAAATGAAAGTGCATATGCGCATTAAATGAGCGGATTCTTGCATTAAAATGATCACATCCATACGCTGGTTTAAAAAAAAATTAAGGGAAAAAATGAAAAACAAGAAGGAAAACCTCATTCCAATGGTTTATTTCCCTGTGGTCTCTTTCCCAATCTCGAAGATGGCCATGGCATGGTGGTAAAAAGAAGATCAGAAGTCAACAGGTAAAATTTGGCACAATGTAGCAGTTATCATGCCGATGCCCCTTAAATAATCTCCCTTCCTCCTCTCCCTTCCTCCTCTTTAAACAACAACAACAACAATAACAACAACAACAACAACAACAACAATAACAACAGCCGCAACAACAACAACAACGGCAATAAAACAGACAAGGGAGATAAACCCCTGGTAGATGGCACTCATGACCTTTACCTGAAACTCTTCCTTTTCAGGCGACAGTAATAGCTTTTTCAAGCAGATTGAGGAGTGATATCTATTTCCCCATGATGTTATCATTCTAATATTTTTTTTTTGTTGTTGTTATTTTATTCTATTGCATTTTTCTTTGTTCTATTTATTATTTCAGTTTGATGTGTCTTTGTTTGGGTATTTGTTTTGTACGCAGAAGAGTACAACTGTAAGCAAATCAACACATGAAATTATAAAAAGAAAAAGAAAAAAAACAAGAAAATTAAAAATGGGAATTAAATATCTTCTCATTGTACTGCCATCTCCTTTGTAAGAAAAAAAAAAGCTTGAAATAGAATAACTTTGGAAACAACAACAACAACAACAACAACAACAACAACAACAACAACAACAACAACACAACAACAACAACAAACGAGCAAATAAAAAAACAAATAAAAAATTATTGGCTTTTTCTTCCACGTTAAATTTGTTTTAAATCTGCGTGTCATAATTATTATATATTAACTTGACGCAATATCATATGTTGATGCAATCGTAAATCGTAATATGTGAACTTAGCAGTCACAAAACATTTTAATTGTAAAAGACGTGGGGGGGAAAAATGACACACGGGATATTTAGGTGAAAGATAATAACTGTGTTGTTCTGGGCAGATTATTGCGTGGGACAGTAAAAGAGTAAAAGAGATATACTACTGTATACATATTCGTGAGTAAAATGTGACAGTCAACAGACTGGGAATGGAATAGAAACAAGTTGAGATAATGTGATCATTTTTAGTTTCCTTTCTGCCAAAAAGTAGCTGCTACTTGATCCTTTCCAACTTTCCAACTTGTGCGACGAGTCAGCTCAACTAGGAGTTTGACAAAAGCGAAATGCTAAAATTTAGGAAAGTGATCGTCGATCAGGTTCACTTCAAAGAATCCTCCTATGCAAGGCCAGAGAGACCAACTCCTCTCATTAAGGAGTTTGGAAGAGGCGAAGAACTGATATTTATACAAGTAATAAATCCGCTTAGAGGTCAAAGAATCTTCCTATTCAAGCACACAAAGAGTCAAGAGAAATTGTGACTTGAATTCAGATACCCTGGGTTAGATATTAGCAGTCTTCCAGATATTGAAAGTAGGATTATTTATGTTTTAAGGGCGTTCCCAATTTGGTCTGAAGAAATTTTTTGAATACAAATCGATTTAAAATTTTTAAAAATGTCCGATCACGGTGTCCCCGCCTACTCTTCATCCGATTTTTAACTGCCACATTTAATATGCGTAACTTACACAGGGACCTCTGAGTTTTATTCGTTATTATCTGATAATGCTAGAAGTACGGCTTCCATATGCAAGGATTCAGGAACCTCTGAATGACTGAAAACAACAACGATAGCAACAAAAAGAAAACAGATCAGAATCTTTTCCATTCCGTGATAGGATTCGAAACCGCAACATTTTCATCGTGAGGCAGACGAATAACTCCCTCGCCACGGCTTCCCCTAACCCAAACTTCAATGTGTTCGAACAAGATTATGTATATTCCCCTACGAATCACCCCAGAGTTAAATTTTAAAGACACTGCATATATTGTGCGTTCGGATAAACTGAGGTATAGTGTTATGATGTGCTTTTTAAATAACATTTTTAAAAAAAAGGTAAAGATATAGAAGTATGTTATCTTGAACACACGGACAATGACTGCATTGTGTTCTACGACGCACTAGATGGCTGTGTACAGATATTCTATCACAGTACAGTAAAAGAGGAGAAAAATGTCATTTCATATTTTCTAATGCCCCAGGGCACACATCTAATAGTGCAGGACATCGCTATGTCTTTCGGCGACGGTTGTGTATTTATAAACAAGCGACGCCATTCTTTAGCTAACATTACGATGGACCTGGATGCGAATATAAACACCCTCAGTCTCGAGGGATGAAAATTGCACTCATCGACTCACTTCAGGTATGTCTCGTGCACTCACGCAACTGTTTACATAATATGCCACGCTGCTATGTGACTTTTTTTTTATTTACCATAACGAGTATACCAAACAAATATGATAACTGGTATTCAACAAACATGATATTAACTATGTTCTTTGTATTCTTCAGACGTTTGAGCTTTGTAGCTCTCATTTTGTATAGCAAGGATGAGGTTTAAAAAAAAAATTAGAAAATCTTAGCAGGTAAGAGCATAGACGGGAACAAAAATGTGCTGTTAGACACATGATTTTATTACCAAACTTGATATGGTGGCTAACAACAATGGGCCGGTTGCTTTGTGGGTCATGCTGAAAATAGAGCAGGCTACATGTTTTTCTTTAAATTAATGATGAATAATGGGGCTATACATTATATTTTAACGTGATGAAATGTGGTTTGTATAGCTTTGATGCCCTGCCCGGCTGGATCTAATTAGGACGCGTTTGCGCCTTGCACGTAGTCTACCAGACACGGGATCAGCTTTTCAGTTTCCAGCTGGAAAGCGGAAGAAAAGCGAATCACATGATTAGATTGAAGAAGATCGTGAAATGTGTAATTGTTGGAACTCGGCAGATCCATGTCATCTCTTCTCTCTCTCTTTTTCATGAAAAGTTCTAAACTTTCAAAACAAAATTTCGCTCAAAAGAGATCTATCGTCTACAGTACCTAAAAATGACAATTGATGTCTGCAAACCAAAATAAACATTTGTGCCAATTACAGAGCTTTAATTTTGTCGAAAAGTGCATAATAGCAGTGTAAACCAAATGCTATAGAACCGAAAATAACCTGCCCTTTCCTCTCTCTGATGGTGCGTAGGAAGAGATATGCAACATGGATTAGAATAGAAGCTTGAATTTTTTGAAGCAGCAGCTGTAAGATTACTTGAAATACTGATCAAGATATGTTCGACTCAATTTCAGGCATAATTCTTCTACAACAGAGAAGCAGGGATTTTATTCAGCATAATTGCCTGTAATTACTAATGATTTGTTACTAATTTTCATGCTCTCCTTTCTTTTCAAACTCTTCCCCCCCCCCTCCCCCTCTCCCCATCAAACACCTCGCATTCATAATGATTTATCAATTGTTTCCTATTTCTATCATAACATCCTCATTTCTCCATGTCTTCTTTTTTTCCCTCCCCCCTCCCTCCCCCCCTTTCCCTAATTCTCAATCCCCTATCCTCCCGCTTTCCTTCAACTCATTCAACAATTTCTCCACACCACTCCATGGTATTTTCATCCTTGACTCTTCTCGCATGTGTGGCTAATGCAATAAACTCGCTTAATTTGAACCAGTAGTACTAACTGGAATTGATTTGCATTGAGAAATTCTTGCACTCCGAGGCGGACCCACTACAGACGTGTATCAGGCAGTCACAGCATCATGTGGGATCTGGGCAGGACCACTGTCATAATTACCATTTTTATCATCCGTATTGTTAATGCTAGAGCACTTGAAACGGGCTGTACATTTGTGCTACTTTCCGAATGCCAGACAAGTTTAATAGATCTGACACGATAATAGTTTACACAGTGTTTCTGAAATCTATCCTTGCCTTAAAATTCCCCCTCATTATTGCACAGGAGTTGAGAAAATTATGATTAAGTTACTAGTATATAAACACTAAATTATGAAATAGGCAAATTTATTGTCCAATTTTGTGTTTTTTTAGGCTAGAGGAGATAATTTTATTTTCCCTTGGTAAGTGGCTGGTTTGTGTTTTTTGGTAGCATAACAGGCACTTCTATTCTGTTCGCAAATCAGTGCGTAGGCATTTTCGACAGTTGAAGTAAAAGCAAATTAACGTGATCGCCAGTTCACGCCATTTTGAGTCTCATGGAGAAATGGTTTACACAAACTTCAGTTGCCGTCTGTTACTGGCTGTTAGAGGAAATGAAATCTCTATTAAGGAATGAGTATTTTAACCATAAAAGTGTCAATAGAAAGTACTGAAGGAACGCCATGGTCAACAGGTTAGTGTTCTCTCCTCGGCGAAAATATTACGAGTTTAGTTCCTACCGAGCTGGGAAAAATTTAGGACCTGCTTGCTTCTTTTCAGTGACTCAACTGTCCCCTGGCTTCTTGGATAGCTAGTCGGACGTTGCTGATAACGGCAAATATATTTCGGAAGTGCCGTATGAACGTTGCGTAGATTAAAGAATCCTTGGCAGTTTAAACAAACAAACAAACAGATGAAACGTGGGCGGAGACGTCACTATCGGGGCAAAATTTCCAAATTCCACAATTTCTACTGAAAAAGTTATTCATACCAAAGTGGGCAGGCACTAGAAGCTGAGATAATCCTACTTTCTAAGCAATGATAGTGAAAGACTTCATAATAATTAAAATAATAATAATAATAATAATATAACAATAACAATAATAATAATAATAATGCAATAGTGTACGGCTTTCTATGAAAATATATTAGAGGACGGGAGGGTATGTGCGCTAAGGCGGGTGTCCACATCATGTCAGATTGCACCAATCTCAACTCACTTGGCCGATTTTAAAGCTTTATGTCTAGAATAAATCAGCCAATTTTGGTTCATATTGGTGCAATCTGACACGATGCACACACCGGGTGACCCTCCAGTCCCATATATCTGTGCTTAAAAAACAATTTGTTCAATAAGTGTTGCAATAATACCTTATAATGTCACTGCAAAAGTATGATAAGCAAGTCTCCGATTAGGTCGTCTCCTTAAATGTCTAGGGTTAAAAATTGTAACTCATGTTGGTAGAAGTTAATCCATTTATATAAGGTTCCCACAGTTCATACTCCATCTGAATTTGTGTTCAGCTGTGGGCGGTCTTTTCTCTTCCTTTTGATCATTCAAACATTTATACTGGATTGGATTTCTATTAAAATACACACATTCTGGTTTTACTTTGTCCTAATCTAAGAAGAATATAAAACACGTCATCAAGCTATCTCAAATAGTTCTTTACCTAATGCCTTTTCAAATGGCAGCTGCAAACTCTTGAGATACCAGAGTTCTTAGACAATACTTTAAAAAGCTTTTACATGAAATATGCAATGAGTTGATTCATTTCATGTTTGTGTATATTTTCGAGACCCATGCATTAATGCTCGACAATTTTTCGAATTTATTAGAAATTGCGAAATTTTCCACAGTGATTTCATCATCAGAACATTTTTTTGGGTTATATTCGTGTAGTCGATCTCGTATTCCATGAATTCACATAAGATACGGTTCATCAAAACATCTTTAAATATCTACTGCACTGATCACTCTACGTGGGTAGCATATTGTCTAAAGGATCTGATAGTCCAACTTTTGTACTTATTTATCCTATTTTTTTTCTCCACAGTCAACGAGTTCAGATGATATTGAGAGAAGCGATACACATTTCTTTGAAAATCTGAACATGTTTCCATGAGGTGATAATTTAATGTCGGACTTAATATTTCCATATGTGACCCTTTCTTTCACAAATATTTTCTAACAATTTCATAAATCTAGTCAGTCTATCATTTTTCTAATTATATGATAAGTCAGGGTGAAATTATTCTAATTCACAATGAAAGGAATAGTTGTCGAAACGATATTGTAACTTATCTCTTCCTCAGCTACTGAGAACAAAAGTGAGTATTTGTTTCGGCTGACATTTACGCATAATCAACACCAAAAATTCAAACAAAACCGCCGAAGTAATTCTTACTATGTAGCTCCCTCTTACTACATATAAATGTTCTCATAGTCCACATTTTAAAATTATCAATTATTATTATTATTGAGTAGGAAATTCGTAAGTTTCAATTCATAATTGTGGTGCTGCTCTGTGGCGCCATCACACTTGTTATATATTTATATTCCCTTTATTGTGTTTACCTAAAATTTGGCATAGCCTACATTCTGTCATTCCTAATGATCATTAGACCATAGCAACAGTTCCTTGAGTCTATCATGTTCTAATGTTACTCATGATATTTTTTGTCAGCATGTAAGTGTGAGTATATCTCACATATATATTGTATCTAATCAGCTGGGAAAGGAATTTCCTTTTGAGAACAAATAAAGTTTATCCTACCTCATTTCATGTTATCTTATCTTATCTCATCCTAGTAACAGATTTGTGAAAAGATGTTCTTTTCATCAGGCCGACTTTTTTCATAGGGGTTCAATTCGCTCCATCAACTTTTGGCCTTGTGATATTCAATGTCATCACGCTCTTTCCTTTGAGACGTCACTTATTCAAAATTATTATTATCTTTGTTTTACGTGCTTTGTATTGAATAAGTCACCAAATGGTAAAGTAATTTATTGAGGGATCATACTGGGGAATGTAGCAATTTAATTCTCACTACATACTTTCATGATTACGTGAATCCATGAAACATAGGACAACACCTTTAGGAGCTCAATCAATGTAGCTCTCATAGGTAGTCTTAACAGTCTGACCGTCTTGTGAGAGTTGATAATTTTTTGCCTCAGCCTGTCTAGATCTATGCCTGTTTGTCAGGAATTTTTCGGATTCTCTCTCGCTGTTGCCTGGCGTTTTCGCCTTCCTTCACAACCCTCTCTCTCTTTCTTTCTCTCTCTCTCTCTTCCATCAATAGGTATTGTGTCAATTTCATACTTCCCATGAGAAATGAGGAAAATTGTCCTGTATAAAATATTGTTTGTTCCTGTTACACACAATGGCAAGAAAATTGACGTGGCTTTTACTATCGCAACATGTGAATAATATCTTCATGTCACTAATTATAATAAACATTGGTTCTATAATATGTAATGTATTGGATCAAAATAATGCTTCAGAATACAGACGGAGACAGTGGTTAAGTTGTCCAGGATTTTATCTACGGCTAATGACACATAATTCAGATTTCACCACCTTTATCACGTCTTTGAGTTTATTGCCAAATCTACTTGTGAGATCGAAGTCTCAATTGTTTGTTTTATCCTTAAGGGTATAAGGGACAACAAAGTTGCTGTAAAGTACCACTTTATTATTGTTTAATTATTGTTTAATTATCTATCTATTTATTTATGAATGCATTCATTTTACTTATTTATTTATCTATTTGGTTACGAATTTATTCATTTATTTTATTATTTCATATTTATTTACTCGTAAAGTTACCCACCTATCCATTATCTCTTTGCCTATTCTTTTTTTGTTCGAGAAAGGATATCTGGGTCTTTGGCGATCAATATTGCCAGATCTTCCCAGCTCTAAGGAAAGTGGCAGATAAATGTTACTAGAATCTTACAGAAACGGCAACAGCCTCAAGCTAAACATGTTATCAATCGTGAAATACATATAGAGCCCTATAGAAAAAAAAATTACATGAACTACTGTTTACCATTTCCAGTTAAGTCTGAAAATGTGATAAAGGAGATCTTAATTTTCATTTCAGGCGGATAGTGAAATTATCAAGTAGTGAGATATCAAATTCCTACAATAATTATCACGCAAGTTATTTAAGGCTCTATAAGCTGTTATCGTATAACTTTTCTTTCTTCATTCAATGTAAACAATTAAAATAATAGATTTTAGAAATATCTAAGAGAAAATATTTTTAGAAAAACATCATATCACAGCGTAGAACATATTTATCCTAAAATTTGACGTTATGAAGATTATACATCGTAAGACGAGACTGTTTCACTGAGCACAGCTGCATGTCGAGAACAGTTACCTTTTATTCTGTGCCGTTAATGATTTTGCGTGTATGCTTTAGCTGTCATGTTCGGTATTAGGCATGCAAAGTATATGATGATAATAATGACATACGCGCCATTTATCAGTCACCCGACATTTTAACATGGCATTCCGAATCGAGAAAGGGTCTGTGGACCTTTCTAAATCAGCCGTTCACTATCTGCATAATTTCAGTCAAGAAGCACTGTCGTTAACATGGAGAACCATTTTCTCTGTGAGGCGATCTCTATAATTCTTGATAAAGGGTTTTTCGTCTATCTATCTATCTATCTATCTATCTATCTATCTATCTGTCTATCTATCTATCTATCTATCTATCTATCTATCTA
>JBCEWB010172915.1:0-10170 GCA_039654565.1 Peronia peronii
GGTCTCCCGGGATGGCACAGCCCCCCCCCCTCCCCCCCCCCCCCCCCGGGGACACGCCGAAAGGGACCGAAACATAAAAACCAACAAACCAACCAACCATCCTTGGATAATTAAGGCGGACAATACAGAAACTTAAAAATAAAACAGTAAAGGCCACGCGCCCTATTTTACCTTTGGCACTTTTTTTACAGGTGTCCTTTGGAACATGTGGGTGTGTGAGTTTCTGGACGGACACGGAGATGCTTATCAACATCAAGATCTCCAGCTCACCAACGGGAGCTACCAACTTTGCCGCGGCCTGACATGATTACCAATAAAGGCCGAGATAATCCCCGCCATAGGGGATTGAAAGGCCCAAATAAAACCAACCAACTTTGGATAAGTATGGCGCTGTTTTTTGCGTATAACTCCTTGATGGTCTGGATGAGCTTTTGTCCCATGTTGTATTTCCTCATTGTGGCCCATGCCATACCCGGTCGAATGCCTTCTTGAATCAATGAAGACGTGGAATATGTCCTGTTGTTGCTGGCTGTACTTCTCACACAGAACTCGCAGGCTGAATATCTGTTCGGTTGTGTTTCTGGTTGGGGGGAAACCTGCCTGTTCTTCGACGATGACCTCTTCCGCCTAAGGTTTGTGCCTGTTCAGGAGGACTTTCGGCATTTCTTTACTAGCATGACTTATTAGACTGATCGTTCTATAATTCTGGCATTGTTGCACATTGCCTTACACAATGACACTATATTGAGTCCAAGGTGTTGAACACTCTCCGGTCCGCTAGATCTTGTTACAAATTCTTGTGAAGATATCTATCACTGTTTTCCACCTGTGTTTGATCAGCTCAGCTGGGATGTTGCAGTCTTCCTATCCTCTATCGATTTGGTTGTTGCCTCAGAGGAGATCACAGGGACATCACCATCCACCGACGAGCCCTGACTTGGAACTATGTTGGGGTCACTTTGTGTCTGACGGTTGTACAGCTTTGAACAGTACTCTGTCGATCTGTCTATGACAGCCTTCTCTTCTGTGAGGCAGTTCTCGTATTTGACATCGATGTTGCTGTCCTGAATGTTTTCGTTGTGTAAGCTCTTTTACAATTTGGTAAGCCCTTCTGCTGTTGTTCCTGGACAGATTTTCTTCTTCCATTTCTTTGCATTGTTTCTCAATGCATTCCTCTTTGGCCTTGTTCATGTCTTTCCTGATCTTTTTGTTGATCTCTCTGTATTCCCATGCTCCTCTTGTGTTCTTGACTTCATTCAGGTTTCTTCGTTTGTCAAATATATCCAGGTTTTTGTCTATGACCCACGGTTGTGTCTTCGGGCAGTGATTGCCATGTAATTCGTTTGCTGTTTCCGTCATTTATTTATTGAACGACATCTTCATGGACTGCAAGCAAAGCGGCAAATTTTCCACCGATTGTTGCTTGGAAGGACTCAGCGATGGTAAGATACCCCAGTCTGTCTCAGTTGAATTTGAGCTTGATGTTTTTTGGCTTGTTGATTTGTTTTTTCAGTCGGACTCTGCAGTTCAGGAGCACCAGGTCGTGGCCACTGCCCATGAGTGCACCTGGGTATGTCCTCCTCTTGGCTCTGATGCCAGATCTGAACCGGTTCTGTCCCAATATGTAATCGATCTGGTTATTATGGGTACCATTGTCCAGCGTCGGGATATCTTGTGCTCCCCAGTGGTATTTGCGAGCACCATGTCGCTGAAGCTGGAAAATTCCAGTAGTCAGAGACCTCTGTAGTTGGTAACCGCATTACAGGATGGTCCGCAGAATTTGTTCCAAACTTTCAGTACGTCAGCGCCAGCTTGGCATTCCAATCTCCCTGGATGATCGGGATGTCTGTCTCATTGACCTTGTCGATGGTGCCTTGGAGATGAGTGTAAAATTTCTCTGTTTTTTCCTCGTCATGATCAGATGTTGGTACGTAAGCTTGTACCACCGTGATGTTGAAAGGGGCTGCTTTAAGGCGGATGGTTATGAGCCGGTTGGATATTGGGCTGTACCCGCGCATTGAGTTCCTGATGTTCTTGGTGACAAAAAACCTGCTCCGTCTGTCAAATTATCCACTATCGTAGAGTAGATCTCCATGGTCGGCAAGATGTTCGCCGAAATTCTCCATCTGACTTTACAGAAGTCCACAATGTGCCAGGCATACTTGCAGAGTTCATGAGTGAGTTCTTGTAGTTTCTTTGTCTGGGCCAGTGTTCTTACATTCCAGGTTGCGATGTAATGCATTCCCTTCCATGGATCTTGTTTGTTGGGGTTCCGCCAGTAGTATACTTGTCATCTTGCCCTAGTGGAAGACACAAGGCTCGGTCCTTGTTGATCCAGGCAACGACCGATACGGTAAAGTCATTGGTGTTTTGTTCATCATCATATAGTGTGTCTTGGGCTGTGTCGCCTGGCGGAGTCCATCCCTCTCCAGACCTGACCACAGCTGATGTCCTGCACTATCTGGTGGCTAGCCCTGGTCACGGACACTTGGCCGTTGAGTTTTTCTTGGAGCCCCTTCGCCCTGGCCGGTGACTTCGCTGTGGAGGTCCTTCGACCAGTGATGTAGGGTCTACATCACCCCCTCACATGGTTTAGCACCCCCCGCTGAGACGAGGTCCAGGTGTGTGGCGCTTGGAGCCAGCAGATGAGAGATTTAGAGGTTGGAGAAATCCCAGTGGTGTATTTCCACCCTACAGGAAGGGAATAGCGTGCCAGACACCAAAGGCACTACGTCTCTCCAGAACCTGCTTACATCCCCAATTTTGACGCAAGAAGTCTACAAGCTGCTCCAATCTTAATGCAAATAAAATAGTGTACCATCTTAATCACAATTTTTTGAATTACAAATCTTCCCACTGGTGAACGAAGGAAAAGTGCAACTAAAATAATAATAATATCATAAAAATTCTATCAAAATTTATATTTCCACATTCTGATTTTGAATAGATCGAAGTTCTCTGCAAAATGTGGCCTTCGAAATGAAATTTTTCAATTTTTTATCATATTAATTGCTGGCATTTGTTGTTTATTCATATTTCTGTTTATGAAGTTAGTTCCCCGTTAACAATCTCCATTTTGCACCGATATTTCGAGATGTTAAA
The DNA here is from genome assembly GCA_039654565.1 of Peronia peronii. NCBI lineage: Eukaryota > Metazoa > Mollusca > Gastropoda > Systellommatophora > Onchidiidae > Peronia > Peronia peronii. The sequence goes on from JBCEWB010172915.1 coordinate 3,103, forward strand.
ATGTGTTATATAAAATAAAGAAAACGACGGTGATGTTAGCTCTGACAGGATGAATAATTTTGTCATTAACATCGCCATCATCACCATCAAAAACCACAACAACAACAGCAACGTAATGATGATGTTAATTTCCAGAGGAAGAAGAATTCCTGCAGCCCCCCCCCCCCCCCCCACCGCCATGACAACAACAACAACAACAACTATAACAACAACAACAACTATAACAACAACAACAACAACCTTTGCAATTTATTTAAGTTATCGTTAGTAATGTTGTTAAGGAGAGCATTGCAATAATCGAGTCTTGAAAAAATGAATGATGATTTTAATATTTTAAGACTGTGCTCATTTTAAAAACCGTGACATTTGGCCGATTCTTCGTAGCTCATAAAACATTTGTTGACACATGTGATTGACTTGAACCTCCATGGATAATTTGGAATCAAAATACACCCCAAGATTTTTTTTTGCCTTATCACTACATGTAATAGATCCTGCCCAAGGCATATCTGTGGCATCTAGGCAGTTGTTGCTAGGATTTATCAGTAAAAATTCAGTTTTATCTTCATTTAAAAATTTGTTTGAGGCCATCCAGGTGTTAACATCATCAATGCAATTCTGTATTGTAACAACTAGGGATTGTGTATTGGATGGTTTTAAGGACTGACAGAGTTGCGTATCATCCGCGTACATGTGATAATTTATGCCATGTGCATTGATCACCGAACCAAGTGGTCCTGTGTATAGAGTGTACAATAAAGGACCTAGTACTGACTCCTGAGGAATTCAGAATTTTAAAACAAACACATCTGACGCCAACCTTTCTATCATAACCTGTTGTGTTCGGTTGAACAAGTAGGACTTGAACCAGCTCAGAACAGACCTCGACAGACCGTAAGCTATTGAAAGACGTTCCAGAATTATTGAGATGTCAATTGTATCAAATGCTGCGCTGAGATCTAAAAGCGCTAGCATTGATATTTGCCCCTTATCTGCTGAACTAAGAAGATCATTTTGAATTTTAATAAGAGCGGTCTCTGTGTTATGTTGTTCTTTGTAAGCTGACTGATAAAACTCTAGCAAATTATTCTTAATTAAGTGTTTCTTAAATTGTTGTGAAACCACTTTCTCTAACATCTTTGACAAGGAAGGCAGATTTGATATTGGTCTATAACTTTTGAGATCTTCATGTGGTAAATTTGCTTTCTTGATGAGAGGTATAACAAGGGCTTTTTTTAAATAGGTGAGCTGTTCCTGAGATAAGAGATTCATTGTTATTTCAGTTAGCACAGGACACGACATATCCAAATGTTTGACTAAGAGAGAGGTTGGAATGGGGTCTAAGGGGCAAGATTTTTGTGGGGATGATCTAATAATGCTTTTTACAGTTTCATCGTTCACAGGCTCAGCCTTGCTTAAAAGGTAACCCTGAAATTTATCATGTGGTAACATATCTTTATCACAGGTATCCAAATCACTTCTGATTTTGCTGATTTTCTCTGAAAAATATTGTCCAAATGTATTGGGAAGTTCATGTGCTTTTATATTTGGGGATGTTAAACACATTCTTTTCCCACTTAAAATGTTTGTAATATTAAATAGTGTCCTGCTGGTGGAACATTTTTCAATCTGTTGGCTGTAGATGCTTCTTTTGATGCCGCAATTATGACTTTGACTTTCTCGTTTGCTGATTTGAATAGACCTTTATGAATATGTAGCCTTGAGGCTCTCCAGCTGCGTTCTGCTCGGCGACGTCCTGCCTTTGCCTGCTTGATTTCTAGGTTCATATATGGTGCTGTTGGACTATCTGTGACTGTTCTTGATCTCACAGGGCCATGCCGATTCAGCAGCTCGGTCAGCTTGTTGTTGTATGTTTCGACTGTTTTGGGCTCGTTCCAGATCTTAACAACATTTTCCACATCTGCTGCAAACTTGGTGTTGTCGATGCGCAGGTTCTGCTGGTAATTGTATGTTTTACACGCCCAGGTTTTTCCACATGCAGCTCGAATGAAATTACATAATGATCAGAGACGTCTTTGTTGTCAACAGCTAAGTTTCCTGTGCTGGTTGTGTTAGACGCTATGACACAGTCAAGAATGTGATTATCCTTATGGGTTGGTATATCTACCAATTGTATCAAGCTATAAGTGTCTAATACAGTTTTTTTTTGACATCACTATTTCAGAGTTGTCAAAATATATATTCAAATCTCCAAGTAAAATAGGTAAATTTTGTTTGTCCATGATTTTCGAGAAGATCCTGGAATTCAGTTAAGAACTCTGATGTTTTACATTTATTTTTCTTAGACGGTGGTGGCCTATAACTAGTAATAAAAGAGATGGTTTTGCCATTCACAATGAAGCTACACTGGCAGCATTCAAATGTTGGGTAGTCTGATATTGTTTTTGATGCTATGTGCAGAGACTGTCTGGTCAACACACACATCCCTTCTCCTGTTCTACTCTCTCTGGGGAATGGGTGGGGCGTGTATCCGGGAAGGGTAAATTGTGCAAGTAGAACATCATCGCCATTTTTTGTAGCCATGACTCAGTGATAAATGCGATGTCTGTGTTTGATTGATGAATTAAATCATTTAGCAAGTGGATCTTGTTCCTTGCCGATCTTGCATTTACTAAAGTCACTTTCAGTCTCCTGGATGGGTCAGGTGTAAACAGTCTGGTGTTAATCTTAATCAAAGTGTTGGTATTACTATTTGGCTTGATGCTAAATGGAGAATCTCTTGGTCTGCACTTTCTAATAAGCACTTTAATGAGCCTTTGTTTGCGCCGGCCTGCTCTCTTTCCCCTCATGCGGCGCTTTGTGGAAGTCCTGCCTAAGTCAATGTGCTGGGGGCTCAAACCCAAACAAACAAAATGAGTCAGCAGTTCTGATAACACTTGGTGGTTTGTTGTGTTTAGTTTTAGCAAGTCATTCCTTGTGTACCGGAAGCACAAAGGTTCATGTAAGTACACTGCTTTGTTGTTATTTGTCACACATAACTGATGCACACATGTAACCCCAGCTGTTGTTGGCAAATACTGGGAGTCCTGGGTACACACCGGTCCCTACGCAAGGTTAGTTTATACAATGTTTGTTTACAGTGATCAAGAGTGAATTAAACATAATGGCGGCCAGGTTAACAATTGCTAGGCTCAATGTTAGAAGATCCATGGTAGAAAATGTCTTCCACAGTTATAGATTTATGGGGTTGAAAATGATAACAAAAGCACCACCAAAATGTTTACAAGATGAATGAAAAAAGATACACAGAAATCTGCTGATGCTAATCCAAGATAGCTGTGAAGAACAAATAAAATATGAACAGCAGAAGTAATTGCTGCCTATTAGGCACTGACACACTTCACACTATGATGGACCAATACGATGAACAGTTTCATTTTTCGAGAACTATTTTACAGGAAAAATAGGGAAGAGCTCGCAAGCTCACTTGTTTGACATTGCACTATCTCCACTTTTGGGCTATTTGAAGATATATATGTCCTAAAGAGGGATAGTAAGACTACCCTATAATGTAAGTACCTCACCGATCACTTGCCCAAACCGGTAGATTTTGAATATCATTTTGTCCTATCTCCTGTGTACAAAAACAGTAACTAAACATAAAACATCAATTTTCTCAACATGCGAAAAATGGAGATAGAGCAGCAGAAAACCGAGGTAAGGAGCTGATCAGGAGGAAGACCAATTAACAAACAAGGAATTACTAATTTTCCTGTGTCGATTATTCTAGTATACTTTTATGCCTCTGTTTGGCTTTGAGCCATCGGACACCCTTACCCTTCATCATAGCAATTAACCTTTTAAGTAATGCTTTAGAAGAAACCATTAGTGAACCGAAAAAAAATCAAGTTTTTGACTTTCAAGACGGTAGATATGACCACTATATACAAAGCAAACAAACAAACACACAAACAAACAAACAAACAAACAAAAAATTCCAAAAAACTGCATGCACCATCTTCTTCTTCTTCATCATCATCATCGTCATCACCACCATCATCATTTTACACAAAAATCTCTTAAAATTAAAACGACTATCCACCAGCAACTAATCAAACACATCTAGAAAGTTGAGAAACAATATGAAGAACTTGGTTTTGAGTTGATCAAGCAAGCTGATATCGCTGACCAATTTTTCGAGCCCGCTTGGCATTTAGTCAGGACAATAAAGAAAACATATCAGACGTAAATAGGGTATTGCAATCATCATCACCATTTTGTAGAAGTGTCTTTAAAGAACACAAAGACGGTCAACCTGTATTCAGATATTTCACAAAAACGGAAAAAATGGGAGGGAAAAAGGAGAGAGAAAAGTAAACAAATGAAAAAATAATAAATAGTCCAGGAAAAAAAAAAGATGTTTCCAATTTTTTTTTTATCATAGTTGGTTCATCTTCATTGTAAAGAAAAACGAAAAATTTCTAACCTTAACCCTTAACCATGATCATCACCTCCTCTTCCTCCTTCTCCTTCTTCTTCTTCTTCTTTCTTTCTTTCTTTTCTTCTTCTTCTTCTTTCTTTCGTTCTTTTTCTTCTTCTTCTTCTTCTACTTCTTTCTTTCTTTCGTTCTTTTTCATCTTCTTCTTCTTCTTTCTTTCTTTTTCTTCTTCTTCTTCTTCTTCTTCTTCTACTTCTTTCTTTCTTTCGTTCTTTTTCTTCTTCTTCTTCTTCTTTCTTTCTTTTTCTTCTTCTTCTTCTTCTTCTTCTTCCTCTTTCTTTCTTTTTCTTCTTTTTCTTCTTCTTCTTCTTTCTTTTTCTTCTTCTTCTTCTTTCTTTCTTTTTCTTCTTCTTCTTCTTCTTTCTTTTTCTTCTTCTTCTTCTTCTTCTTCTTCTTCTTCTTCTTCTTCTTCTTCTTCTTCTTCTTCTTCTTCTTCTTCTTCTTCAACCTTTTCAATCACATAACTTTGTTAAAACCATACACCTCAAAGAAACCTTTTGTTCCTACACCTGACTCGATCCTCTTACCCACTAGGCCCACACATTCGTTCCATTCGCACACCTTACACAGTTCTCTTACCCATACACGTCACAAAATATCCTCACCCACACATCTCACACACACATTTAAAGACATATCACATCCAGGTTTACCCTCACACATCAAAAAATCTTCTTACCAACTCACTTCACACATAGATTTGCCCACTCACATCCAAAGAATTCCCTTACCCACACACATCAAAGAATTCTCTTACCAATATACTTCACATACAGGTTTACCCACATAATATATCAAAGAATCTTCTTACCAATACAACTCACATAGAAGTTTACTCTCCACATATCAAAGAATCATTTTGTCCACACACCTCACATATAGGTTTAAGCACACATATCACAGAATCCGTTTACCCACATACGTCACATAAAGGTTTATAAACATATATTAAATAATTCACTTACCCGCACACCTCACATACAGGTTTACAAACAAATATCAAAAAATCGTCTTACCTACACACCTCACTTACAGGTTTACCCATACACATCACAGAATCCTCTTACCCCCATACCTCACACACTTTTTACTCACCCACCTTACTCAGCCCTCCCACCCAAATACCAGACACATATTTTAAAATTCATCTACTCCCTCTTACATACATACATTACACAATCCTTATACACATCACATAATCCTCTTACCCACACACAATCTTCCTACCAACATACAATCCTCTTACACACACAATCTTCTTACTCATACACACAATCCTCTTATCCACATATAATCCTCTTACCCGAAAAAATCCTGTTATTCACACACAATCCTGTTTCCACACAAATCCTCTTACGCTCAATCCTGTTACGCATACTCAATCCTCTTACAAAAACACAATCCTGTTATCCACACTCAATCCTTTCACCCACACACAATCCTCATACCGACACACCTCATACACATTCTTCCCCACACACCTCACACAATCATTTGACTTATATATCTCTGTCATAATCTTCCAGCAAACACACCCTACACAACAGAGGTAGTTGTTGGACTTCGACAGTCGCCATAACCACTATACCAGTCTTCCCGTCACTCACTCGAACCAGTTTGAAACTTTTTAACATCGGAAACTCCGACCAGTAGTGACAATATGGATGGAGCCCTGTCAGTAATTCAGCCAGGGTCACCACCTTTTTTACACAGGGAAAGTCAAGACAAAATGAATAATTATTCTGGATTTCTGGTGATTCTATAGTTAATAACACAGAGAACATGTGTATGATCCTCATCAACTTTTTCAATTTAGTTTGCGTATAAAAGTGTAAGCCCTTAGAAAATTGTACTCAAAATTGAATCTAAACACCGGATTTGGGAAATCTTGTCTTGTCTGTTAGCGACCAACGAAGGGCTATGCGTCGAGCTCGGAAAACATTTGTCTGGCTGATTATCTGTCTGTCTATTAGTTGTCTCACCAGACTATTTGCCTGTCTGTCCATCTGTTGGTCAGGCCGTCTGTCTGTCTCTTAGATTGTCTGCCTATCTGTAAGCCTCTGTGTCTGTCTGTATGGTTATTTATCTGTCTGTCTGTCTAATCGTGCACTAATGAATGTATTACTGTATACATATATATTTGTCTGTCTGTCTGCCTATCTATATATATGTATATTTGTATCTGTGTGTATATATGTATGTATATAGCTGTGTGTGTATGTATGTATGTATGTATATATGTATGTATGTATGTAGGTAAGTAGGTAGGTAGGTAGGTAGGTAGGTAGGTAGGTAGGTAGGTAGGTAGGTAGGCAGGTATGTAGGTAGGTAAGTAGTTAGGTAGACAGACAGGTATGTATGTATGAATGTATGTATGTATGTATGTATGTATGTATGTATGTACTTTAACATCTCTCACGCGTATGACTGCCATGAACTACTCTGTCTGTCCATTGCCTATGTATTTCCCAAGCGGTACGTTGCTTTTTTTGCATTGTACCAGCACATTATCTGTGTTTTTGGAAATAAAGAAATTTGTGTATGTATGTATGTATGTATGTATGTATGTATGTATGTATGTATGTATGTATGTATGTATGTATGTATGT
>JBCEWB010172936.1:0-10170 GCA_039654565.1 Peronia peronii
ATAAGCTGGTTAGTTTTGTCCTTTTACACTTATCTTTATTTATATAAATTTTTTAAAAATTGACACTCAATGCTAACAGGCTGTAAAACAAACAAAAAATGTCAAAAATTTTTACTACAGAATACAGCTATACCAAATAGCCTATTGCCCAGACTAATAATCAGAAAATGTGTGTGCCAAATTTGAGCCCTATAGAGTGTGTACTTTTTGAGATTTTAAGATTTTTAAAAAAAAAATTAAAAGTCTTAAAATCTCAAAAAGTATACAATCTACAGGGCTCAAATTTGGCACACACATTTTCTGATTATTAGTCTGGGCAATAGACTATCTGATATGGTTGTATTCAGTATTAAAAAATTTTGACCATTTTTTTTTTGTTTTTTTTATTGGTAGCACTGAGTATCAATTTTTGAAAAATTTATATAAATATAGATAAGTGTAAAAGGATAAAACTAACCAGCTTATTGCCCCAATATGACCGTAAACTAAGTTTTGACACCATAAATAACAATGTAGTTAAAGTAGTTTTTGAAATTCTTTTCTTAGTCTGGTGAAATAACAATCTGAAATTTTCACCCGCTTACCCCCTTAAATACGTTTCAGATAAAAAGAAAACCATGATAAACTAATGAGCTATCTGGATAGTAACTGTGAAAGGTGAGGAGAAAACAGGAAAACACTTACGTGATTTTCTGGTCTCCTTGACTTGAGCTGATAGCCACAAGCATAGTTCATCGATTGTCATCTTATCCTTGTGCTTGATCAGAACTTTGTCTACATATGAAACTGTAGAATATACTAAGAGTTTGAATCAAATTTTCCAAACTACTAAATTGAAAAAAATTTCAGCATAAATTCTCTGTCACTAGCTCTAAGACTTCTAAGACTGAGTGGCAGAACTTTGAGAGCTAATTTCAAAATCTGAGACTTGGCTGTAGAAACTTTTTGTCTACACTGAAACTGTAAAATAAATATACAATTACAGTAAAATTTTCCATACTGATGAATTGTAAAATATTTCCAGTTTTCTTTCATCACTAATCCTTGATGCTTGAGAATATGAAAGACAGAATTTTGAAAGATAATTTCAAACTCAGCAAGACATGGCTTCAAAAACTGTCCACATATGAAACTACACAGTATAAAATATTTTACCAACTTAAGTCAAATTTTCCAGACTATTGTAATACAGTAATCCATGGCTTCTGATCCCTGAGAATGTGAGCACAATTTTTTTTTTAACTCACTGGGGACTGGGCCTTCAGAAATTTTACATACACTGGAGATTGGTGTTTTCAGGGTGTTTTTAAAAAATTGCCAAGCAGCTCAGAACTGTTCAATTGTCTTGTTCTTTTGTCACAATAAACTTCAAACAAAGCACAATGCAGTAAAACAAACAGAAATACTGTATGTTGAAAACTTTTTTTATTATGATTTAATAAAGATTACCCATGTTTCGATTTTTCAGAAAATTTTCAGACTCATGGTTGGTGTGAAATAAAAATCTGTTTAAAAAAAAATCAAAACATCTTTTGTTGCTTTTTGTTTTGTTTCAATTCTTTCAATCAACAAATCTGGGCCTTCGTTTTTTTAGAAGCCAAGACACAGCACTGCGCTTTCATTTTCGTTTCTCAATGCACTGCCTGGGTCATTCAGAGTGACTTCCCCGTATCAGCCATAACTCAAAAAGTATAACCCAGATCTCCGTGAAATTTTGCATGAAATAAGACAAATGTCTATACTGTCGCCAGTGACGGTTCCACCAGCTCTCGGTGGGTTAGGGACAGAGAAAACAAAAACTCAAGACAGTCCGCCAAGAGATGGCGGATCCGCCCACGCAAGTAAGCGACCAGTCCGCCAAATGTTGGCGGATCCGTCGTGAGTGACTTAAAATTGAATTTCTGAGATATGACTATAGGAACACCAGTTTGAATTCTAGCATTGAGGCAATGATGGAGATCATTCACTGCTAACTATCTGTGACAGCAATATGGACATCTCAGAGCTCTCAGTTCATCTCTGAGAACTATCAATCTGAATAAATACATGACATTGTACTAGGCATATCAATCAAGTTACAGATATGCCTAGTTCTACAATATACATGTCTGTCAATAAGTCTTTGTTTTTTGGTAATAAAAGAAACAAATATTTTCTCATAGTATTCAATGTCTTAACAAAGTTCAAAAGGGACATGGTTAATAAACCAGGTTATATATGCAGTCTACAAATATGGAGAAGTCATTGCAGTATTTAATTAAAACAAATTTTTAATCACATCTTTACCATTGTGAGTTTACTAATCATCAATGTGAAGATACTGGATCTATTTCTCCATAACGCACATGTGAAAATGAGAAATGTGCATGTGTATTTCTGTTTGCTTTTTTCTTTTCGTTGTTTTTGATGTATCATGTGTGCGCCACTGTGTATTCCCAAGAATTCTTCTTTGTAAAAAAAAAATTTTTTAAATTAACTGATCAGGTAAAGACTCTCCAGCCATTCCCTGAATGCTTTCAAGTCAGGCCACACCACTAGATTGTACTTAGAGTCTGCATATGTTCCCATTCTTCAACTGAGGAGACAGTAGTCAACACAGTCTTGCAGTATGTCTAAACACTAAATGAGTAAAGTACAATGAGTAACTGGCACTGTAAATTCTCTTGCCTGGTAAACAGCAGGTACGGACACACCATCAACATAAGAAAAAAGATTGAATGTAAGAACTAACACCCTACCTATTGCTGATCTGACCTCTGCAGGACTGGCTCCATCTGATGCACCAGCCAGTTTGGGACAGTAGCACACAATATCCTCTAGTAGTTCATGATCTGTTAGTTTGTAGTCTTTAGGATGTTGCCTGGAGGGGAAAAAAAAAAAAAAAAAAAAAGGTCCTGTAATTTTAATCTTTAAAGAAGTTGCAGAGATACGTGGATGTCAAATGTCTTTTTGCACTTGATATTAAAAAATGAGATTTCAGCCTTAAAAATGATAGATAGTGACAACCTCAAAACCAGAACTACAACCTATTTGCAGATTAATCTAAATTACTATATATACTAAATATATATTCTGCCAAACTGATATTCAATACTTCCAAGGACAACAAGCTATAAACCGTTTTGAAAACTAAAATAGTTCTGAAGCCCTCTGAGTTGCCAGTAAAAAAAGGATTTCCAGAAATCGGTACTTATTCAGCCTGTCTCTTACTCAACTGGTCAGAATACACAGTAAACAGATCAGTTGAATTTTATGCAGCTTGAATTTCAATCTAATGGGCAACATTTAACAATAATTTCATTTCCAAACATTATCCAAATCTGGCCAAAAGGAACACCATAAACATGAAAATCCAGTGAGTAAAATATAATAAATCTTTTTAAAAAAATCACTTAAAAGATTGTTCTACTCCTACTAACTGACTAGGACAAGCATATCCATGAGCAAGTAGATAGCATTTGACTTACTGTTGGCATGAATCATCATTGCAAGTTCCCTGCAGATCATAGGGACAAAAAACACAAAAGGGATTGATCTTGTTGGAGTAAGTCCAGCTTTGCAGTCCACGGCCTTCCTGGGTTCGGAAATACGGATTAAACCTACAGAGGAAAATGTACAAAAGTTCTAATCTTCAAGTGCTCACAGCTTTACACATACAAACATGATGTAACATGCATATCACAAAAGAACAGTAAAAATTATGAGAGGTATTTTGTGCTATAGTACAATTCACATGTACATCAGACAGAATGGCTACAGTTATTCACTTAGATACGATTTCTGAGAATCAGAGTAGCAGAACTTTGAGAGATGTTCTGAAAGCCCTGGTGAAGAACCAAAAGTGTTGGGAAATTTGACCAGTACCACAACTTTATTCAAATTTTAACATGTCAAGTACTACAGAGTGTTGTTTGCTTCTGTTGGTGTATCAAGACAGGTGCTAGTTAAATCTGTCTTAAATCTTAAAACAGTTCTATAAAATAATCATTGATCTGATACTGCCACAGTTATGAAAGAAAAGCTCTGATTAACAACAGGGCAACTTCCTCCGTGGAAGCAATCACCTATCTTCGATTATTACATGAAGATCCTTTCCTCGAGCGTGGCCTATATAAATGTGATGAATTGTGGAGCAGGTTACTGATAAATGTTTATCAGCTGAGACCTCTAACATGAAATAAGAGACACAGAATAAAGCAAGAGAATTTTATCATCCCATAAGTTCCAAGATTTCTTTTATCAACAGCTTGAATGGAATTTTATATTTCAAATAGTCTTTAACAACTTTCATCAATTTGTAAGCAATACCGATGATGATCAAGCTTTCCATACATGGTAGGTCTTATGTTCCTAAAAACTTACACATCAAAAGAGCCTTCCCAATGAAATATGTTAATCAACATAGAGCCATAGCGAGGATGACAATATTATCCAAACATCATGGTCTCATTTCTTCATTTGAACACAAAAATATGCAGGTCAAAGGATTCCAAAATAAAACTTGCCTATAAGATTTAAAAATAAGCAGTGGACTTGAGTAAGCAGCAGGTATAGAGTTATGAGCAGATATGTCTCTGGTATTTCTCCCACTCTTTTTAACACTCTGCAGGCGGAACACTGGTGAAAATTTTTCTTTCACATTCTGAACAGAAAAATAATATTGAAAAATGTTAACTTCATCAGACTATATACCACAATAAGCATAAATCAAAGTGGTGTTATGGCAATGAAGTTATCAAAATGAGGTTAACTGTTTCAAACCTCAAGTCTAGTTATGGTGATATTGAAAGTGAATGGATTTTTTGTCTCCTCTCTCATCCATGCATTATCTTCAAATTTTGCAAACAGCTTTGGATACACTGTGCCCTAAATATAAACTGTACCACATGACTATTTTTCACTCAGATTCTGGACATCATGCTCATCTCCACATTTGTACACATACATTGCAACATTATATTCCATATTCTCGACTTAAATCCAGTGATCATATTATACATCAATAATATAAAGATCACTATGCAATGATAACGGAGAATTTTAATAAATTTAACTCACATATATGTTACTGTGATCAGTAATAAAACTACACAATAACGCTCACAAATGAGGAGTATATATAAGATATATAACATAGAAAAGGCAATAAGCACATAAAACTCACATGAACACCTGTAAGTCCAATCAATGAAGAGAACTGTCTTGATACTGATGGCTTGTGACTTTGCAGATGTTTTTCAAGCTTTTCCCTCTGAAATGACAAGCAAGCATTGAAACAAAATACAGCAACAAAAAATCTACAAGCGTTACAAATATAACGTAAGTGTGAGATATGCTTCATTTAATTTCAGCTCAAAATAAAACATTTATAAGACATTGTGGTGATCATTGTAAACATTGAATTTGTTCCACAGGCAGTTATTTACTAATTTAACAAGCTTAAAACATATGAATCTCAGTTTTCTCTTCACACCTTTATAAAGTTTTATAAATCTTCTTTAGTGATATTTTTATCAGTATGTTTCGAGAATAGCATGCACATTAAATGAATGAAACAAACTGGTACATATATAAGGCTGGTGAAGAAAAAGTGGTTTGAGGTGAAAGGCTGAAAGCAAAGAAAAATGTGTGACATAAGAAAGAGGTCAGAAGGATCATAATGTATTTGTCAAAGGTTCATACCTGTATCTTACACAAGTGGGACAGCTGTGCCCCTGAAGGCATCTTGAATACTGGCCCTGTACTTGACTCTGTTTCCTGGTCCTGGGGTTTCGCCTTGGCCTCACCACTTGCAGAATTACTACTAACATTTTCTTTCCCTGGCCTAGGCTTGACGCTTGCTTTTTGAGGAGTCAGTGGAATGTTAGGAGTTGTGCTGGAGTTCATTTCCAGCAAAGACTTACGGCGCCATCTCACAGAGATGTCTGTATCTGCCATTGTGTCTATATGTATAACATCCTGGGACTCTGTCCTTTTGTGCAGTCCAGCTGAGGGCTTTTTATACACAGGATTCATATTCACTGTACTGCTTTTGGCTGCTTTCAGCTGTTTCAGTTTTTCAGCAATCTGCTTCTCTTTCTCCATAAGTTTCAGCTTTTCCTGCTCTCTCTGCTGAGCTCTGGATAAACTTTGCTGCAAGCTGGAAGTCTGGATGAAAAAATTGCCAAACATCTAAGATCTACTACTCATCTTTCAAATGAAATCACCATGAAAACAATTACAGAGAACTCTCATTTCTTTAGGTGATTGTTTTTTGTTTCTTTAATTTTAGATTTTGGTCTAAAATAAATTCTTTGAAATTGATACCATTGGCTTTATCAACATTCTCTTTGAAATGTGAAAGAATATTTCACTCCAGAAAGTGCAGAATTTACAGATTTCCTGGAATGAGTTTGAAATAGCCGTCAAAGTTAACTTTCCTAATCCTCTGTTTCAATAGTGCCACTCACATAAGATCATTGCATACCAAGTTTAACTTCCTTTGTAAATATGTCCGAAAGTAATGGCACCCATCCCCCTCTCTCCCTCGAGATGATCGCCTCCAGGGGGTTGAAAGATGTATACATACCAAACTGTAACTTCTCTCCCTCCAAATGTCAAAATCTTGCCAATTAAAAACACGTAACTTTTATTGCCCTGCCCTGTGGATCAGCTCTGTTTCCATTAGTAATTATCTTACTGCAATAATACACACAATTTAAAACTTACACTTTGACCTCAACAGATCCACACACCTTGTCGTAAGTGACAAATACTATTCAGATGCACAGGGATATGAAACTGATTTCATAATAAAACAAGAAAATTTTACTGGGCTGGTCGATGCAGTCTGATTATGTAATTTTACACCACGAAAACTAAGCTGACCACAGGTATGTTTAACAGAATTTTGCCAAGTTTCCAATGGAATCTGGATTAACAATGGTTTACTTTAAAAAAAAATGTTTTGTTAACTGAAAAAAAAAAAAAAAAAAACCAACAAAAAAAAAAACTACCAAAAAAAAACAACAAAAGCATATGCTCTATGCAGTGTCGTCATCACCTGCTTTTCAAACAGGTATGTGGCTACTCTTGTCTTCATCTAAACTATTGTCAGGAATGTCTCCTCTCTTGCATCAGTCTTTCCTTCAATCCTCTCTTAAGCCCATGAGCAGAAGGATCATATGTATTTGTCAAAGTAAAAACCAAGACAAATATATGTTCTGTCATGGGATTCAAGTACTGAGTTTCCAACAACTTTCGTCTGATCACTCGAATGAACAATGTCAGGTATGAGGAACTGAGCACTACGAACTTCGTATTCTAGATCTAAATTAGCTGCCAATCAACAGTCTCATCGGTCCTGGCAAATAGCATGTGCAGCACTACCAACTTCCATTTTCAAGTTCGTCGTCTGAAACTTCTATCACAAAAATTCAAAATAAATTTAAAGAAAGGATCAGCTGGCAGACTAGCCAAAAATAAAGTCAGCAACAACCTGCAACCAAAAAGTTCTGACTACAGTTGGAAGTTTGAAATCCCTGGATGCAGAACAATAACTGACATTTTGAGTCTACCCAGAAAATACAAAATTAAAATGAACAAATAACTCCCACCTGTTGAGATGTTGTCCCGCCCAATGGCACTGTATTATCCAGCCGGGGTTTATATTCTGGTCCAATCACTTTTTGTCCCAAAGACATCACTGCCTTGTGGCCTTCCTCATACAACTTTCTCTTTTTTAAAATGTGCTCTTTCAAATTCTTTATCTGAAAACAAATAAACAAATAAATAAATAAGTAAATAAATAAATAAGTACATGAAAAGTTTCTCACAATACCACTTTCATTTTTTAAAATTTAATTTTTACAAAATCTATTTGTCTCAAAAATTTATTTGAATGCAAAAAAAGTATGCAAATTCTAAATATATGCGCTCTGTATAAAAAAGTTTGTATTTGTCTAAGATCTATTTTACTTGGGAAAGCTCTCAAAGAGTCCTTTCCATCTTTCACTATGTAAACTAGGTGATGCATGCAAAACTATAAATGAAATGATTATAGGGATTGTAAACAAGTACTAAATCACCATGACTGAGACATTTCAACATGTGATTTTCAGCAACTACAAAGAAATCCTTTAATTTTCAACTGCATAAAACATGATATCAATTTCAATTCCAAATGCTCATTTAAAAACCACATTATCATCAGTCTGGGCTATAAAGTCTTAAAAATTTTTTTTTTTTTAAATAATGGGGGGGGGGGGGGGGGGAGGGAGAAAAGCCTAAACTGGAAAATGAAAACACTGAGCATAATCATCATATCCCTAATATCTGGTTATGTAAACCATGGTCCATTAATGCACCTCTTTCTTGGTTTTTTCCTTCTGCTCTTCAAAATGTTTGGCAATTCTGTCTGAAACTTTCATCTTCTCCTCCAAGCTGAGAATCTGGGCTTTGAATTTGTCTCTTCTTTTTTCCTCCTGGTGTTGATCCTTTAGAAACTTCAATGCCTTTTTCACCAAAGATTTTGTGTTTTCCTGGTCTTTGCTTATGATCTGCCTAAAAGTAAATAAGGACAAAAAGTAGACACAGTTGGAAATAAGTCAATCAACCACCAAAAGGTCAAAAATCTAAAAAAAAATAATAAATTTAAATATTTAAAAAAGAAATAAAATAGAATTTTTTTTTTAACGGATGAACAAGGCAAAACAATAAGTAAATCCTCAAAATGACATCATATCATGTGAGACATCCAATCACTCATCATGAAAGACCACTAGAGAAAGTGGAATCATTTACCTATCTCAGATATGGAAATTGACAAGTAAAAACAACAGAAAGTGACACCACAAAAAGGACAGCAAAGAGCCAGGATCACCATTAATCAGTCAAAAGTAATGGAAGGCAGGAAAAATCTAATACATTAAATTAACACTTATCAACAATAACAAGATGAAATCAGCATATGGTTTGAAAACCTTAGCAGCACCAAGGCTTCACTGTCACGAACTCTAAACCTTCAATAAGTGGTGCTCACAGCAGATTCTCATAATACAAAAGCCAAGGGAAAAAAACAAAAAAACCAAACCAACAAAAAAGAACACACACACAAAAAAACAAGAAAGAAGGATAACCACATGGAAAAGACTCACTAGTATTTATTAAATACGGAAAGATTTTGACAGAGGATGGTGCATGACATGATTCATGGGCTGAGGAAAGCAAACAGTAGACCCATCAAATGTGGTGTAGGATAGAATTCTTTAAGAAAGAGGCTGAAGAGCAGGTAATGGATCTCATAGTATATAAAGGTGATATGACAAGCAGGAGGTGTAGAAGTTCATGATATGAAATTCTAAACACTATCTCAAGATTGTGCTGAGTGGAAGTCTTCAGTCTGTGTAAGGTCCGTGGAAAAAAGGGTTATGACAAATGAATTCTGATAATAAAGAAAAATTGGAGCTTGGCTTTTTATTCCCCTGCTGTCAGGGCATGATGGATCAGTTCCATATCATGTTACTATGACTACAATTTTATTTTTTTTCAGTTTCACTTTGATTGCAGGTTCCCCAATTTGATTTCCAATTACCCAATGACTTTGGTATATGCTGATTTCATCTGTTATTCCTATTGTTTCACTTACATTTTCGCATTTCTCATTTATTCCTGTGCTATCCATTTTAATGGTTTCAATTTCATACATTAACTCCCACCAGTACAGGCATTGGAATTTCGTTAAAATTCTAACGGACACACCCCCTTTTTTGACGAGGTGAAACAGAATTTAAAACTCGGTTGTTAATATTGCTGTGATATTAATATAGAGACATGAAATTATGTTTCAACAAAAAAAATAAATAAAATTTTTATTTAAAATATTTTAAATCTCACGTAAAAGTGACGTCGCAGATTTAGCGTTCCGTCTGCCATCTTGAATTTTTTCTCTATTTTCGCTACATCACCTGCGGCCCAATAATCATCAATATTGGCCTAAAATGGATGCAGCTGAGTCTGAAATCGCAATTACCGATGCAAAGGGTGATGACTCTGATACCTTGTTACCATCTGATGAAGATTCAGACTCTGACAGGGAAAATATTCAGCTAAACCTGGCGAACCTTGATCAGGGAGACAGGTTCGTATGCAGCTAGATCTAGATCTACAATGTTTGCTATCAATAACCAATAT
>JBCEWB010172947.1:0-10170 GCA_039654565.1 Peronia peronii
GATAGATAGATAGATAGATAGATAGATAGATAGATAGATAGATAGATAGATAGATAGATAGATAGACAGACAGATAGCCTTAACGAAAGAGAAAAACGATGATTTTGGAATTTTCTGAATAAAGAAGAAACTTAATTGAAAAACCACCATGTCATATTATAAGCCTCCTGTACAGTTTTAATGTCGGCAATGAGAGCAACATTATCTAGATCTGTGAGAAAAGTTTGAGCAGACTAAAACAAAAATATATCGAGGTTGATAAAAAAAAACAAGGTAAGGAAAACACAATGAAAACAGTGCAGAGTTTAGGGGAAAAAATTCAGAATAAAACACGTTTTTTGGATATATATTTACATATACAAATAACAGTAAAATGTAAAAATAATAAAAACTTAAGGCCTATTGAAACAGAAAAGAAAAAAAAATCAATCGATAAAACTCTACAGTCAGCCAGACATTCGATCTTTTAGTTCAGGTTTGATATCTTTCCTCTCTGTCTGTGCGGATGTTTAGCCTTTTGAATCCCTTTGCCCTAAGGTGCAGGAATTACATTACAGGACGAGATTTAAAACGTCTAGCTCGAATGATAAATTAACGACATCATTGAATGGTTCTCTTTCTAGCCGTTTATCATCTTTCAAATCCTCTGTGGCTTCACATCAGTTGAGTAACTCGCAGTCATTCTGGAGACGGATCATACTATGATACGAGATTTGACCAAAGGATTTTTTCGTTATATTTCTTCTTCTTCTTCTTCTTCTTCTTCTTCTTCTTCTTCTTCTTCTTTCTTTCTTTCTTTCTTTCTTTTTTTTCACATTTATTCAAATAAACTTTTCACGATATTAAAAAAAAAAAAAATGTACATTTTTGGCCATGTGTTATAAATAATGTTATAAAGCCAGATCGAACAAGAACATTTATGTTGCATTTTTCGAACGACAAGTTTCTAAGTGAAACTGTTTTCCAAAAGCAAGTCAGTTATGCCCTTGTCAAGTACAAGATTTCTACACTTATTGATTCCTTTAAGTTGTCCTTTTTTATATACATTTCTCTCCTGAGAAGACTGTTATGAAAGTCTCCGTATCGAAGGGATTTTTATTTTGTATTTATTTATTTATTTATTTTTGACGATTTAGGTATATGGAAATAAAAAAAAATGGAAAATTGACCATTTTTCAAGAAATATGACGTTCTCTCTCTCTCTCTCTCTCTCTCAGCTTCCTCTTCTTCTTCTTCTTTCTTTGAGCCTCCTGGTATATATGGGTTCACAGACACTTGTATTTATGCACTTACTAACGATTTGTGAACATGCTGGATGCAGGAATAATTTAACAGTCTTTTCCTTCATACTCACTTAACATTCTACTGCTATCATACAACTAGTACTTGCCATAAACAAGACTTTTACAAAATGGCGTCGGGGCCGAGGTGTTACGAGTATGTTTCTCGGTGAAAAGGTCGGTAGTTCGAATCCTACAGGAGGGATTTGAAAGATGTGAGAGAAGCTGCTTTCTCAAGGATTCAACGATCCCCTAGCTTTTTGGTTAGGATAGCGAAGTCGGATGTCTAGGCTTCTCGGTTTCGGGCGAATAAATTTCGGAAGATTGTGTACGTTCAGTACGTTAAAAAAAAAGATTCTGCCATTAAAAAATCAGATGAAGAATAGATAGAGACGCCGCTGTCCGGACAAAGTTTCCAAATGCCTAAATTTCTACCCCAGAACTTCTTCTCACCAAAATTGGACACGCACTGAACTCCCACCAGTTCAGTCACTGAGATTTCGGTAGAGTTCTATCGATAGACACGCCTCTTATTTTTGTGCAGGTCAAATGAGTTTAGAAAATTAATCTTGTCGATTCCATTTCTTACAAAATCAAAATGGACATTTCAAAACATCTGGTTCAGCCCAAAAGAATCTACTTAGAATATTTTGAAGTTAAAAAAAAAAACGCGCTAAAGTGGCGATTTGAAATTTGCCTGACGTTCAACACCTTGGGTTTGTTAGTTTTTTTTCCCTCGTTGGTCTTTCAAACCTGCATCTTTGCAGTTTTCAAAACAAAATGTAATTTCTTCTAGTTGCAAAAAGTATGTTTTACAGACTTTTTTTTGTATTTTGGTACCTGAAGATTGGAAGATACTCGTGTTCACGACATAGATGCAGATGTATGCTTTTCCTTCCACATTCGAGCATGCCTAGTCTACTGCAAAAACATACAAGCACACACACACATATCTATATTATAACATTGCAACGAAACCCACAATAGGCTTATGGACTCGAAAACTGCTGAATACATCCTTCTGAAATTTGGCACACAACATTGTTGCATATGGATCTGTATTTCTGCTGACATAAATCCGAAAAAAAGCTTGTTATCTTCGATATTATTCTAAAAAATGCGGTAATAATTGAATAAGAAACTTGCGAGAGTAGTTGATCCGAATTGTAAGTTCGATAGTATGACGCGTTCAAAACACATTTTCTTTGAATAACATTCAGTTTAATCTACCAAAATATCAGCATCGAGGTGCGCATGTTTGCCATACACTTTAAATTGCAGGACTATACTTTAAAAAATCTCCCACGGAGGCCGTGGGTTCTCTTGTAGTATAATATATACATGCACACAAACACACAAGACTTCTGCAAAATATTGATTTTTTTAATTGCTACAATTATTGTTTTACTCTCCTCAGAAATCTGTTCTTAAAAAAGCAGCATTTCAAACCTTTTTTTTTCCGCAGATCTGAAGGTTTCAAAAAAAAAATTGAATTCTCCTAGCTTCAAGAAATGTGAAGTGTCCTTTACTTTCTGTTTTCGTGTTCTTCTTTTTGATTACCCCCCCCCCCTTTTTTTTTTTAAAGGGGTGGGGTGGGGGTGGGGTGTGGAGAAGGATACATGGAGAGTAAAAGTTACTGATATTGGATCAACATGTTGATTTGTGAAAGTACAGAAAGTAGGAGTAGTATGTACTTCATGACGTACTGTAATATACTACCAGCACTTAACATAAATATGACATTTACACATATGGACTTTTTCAAATACTTAGTTTTATTATTATTATTATTATTATTATTATTACATGTATTATTATTATTATTATCCTCAATTAGAAGTCTGTCCTTTTTGTTTGGTCTTTACTCTCGATCTGAAAACAGATATCGTTACTTGTCTGATAAAACCTCATAACTTCCATGACCTGAAATTTTCAGGAGAGACAAAAAACTGTTTCCACCGTATGTCTCATTATTATTATGTCTTTTTTTTTTTTAAAGGAGACTTTAAATTAATTGTTCAACTTTGTTGTTTCATTGGCTTAGGTATTGCTTTATATGCTCCAGAAAAAAATGAAAAGGGTATATAACATTGAAGTTACGAGGTTTTATCAGAAGAGTAACGATATGATTATTTCTCTTAGTTCAAGAGGTAATTATAACATTTTACCTTAGCTTCCTTTTTTTCCTCTCAACCCTCCCTCCCTCCCCCCCCCCCCCCACCTCCCCCTCCCAAATCTCCTCTCTCTTTTTGTCTCCATTCCTTTCGAGTCTTTTGATACAAACAGGTTAAAAGCTCCTGGTGCTGACCCCCATTTAATGATTTGTGAAAATTATAATACAGAATGAAGGAGTCATTTTTGTGAATTTACACTTATCTAAAGTACTCGCTGTTCAACTCACAAGTACTGGGGACAGAATGTTGTCAAGGATAAACAAAATTCAGTTTTTTTGTTTTTTGTTTTTTTTTATCTTTGAAAAAAAAATCAGATTCCTAGACAAACGTTTAAGAAGGTTTAATTGGTTTACGGTTACCTTGAGGTCAACGTTTTATAATGACTAATTGGTTTCCGGTTTCCTCGAGATGAAGGTTTTATCATGTTTAATTGGTTTCCTGTAGCTAGCTGGCTATATAAGTTTTTGTCTTTTTTTTAGAATGCAGGCGCCCTCCATTATAACCATATGGCCAATCCAATGATTCTGGCGTTGACAGAGCAGACTAGAGGATCACTACTGAGGGACTCTATCTGTTCGAGGGGCAACTGTAATAATTTGGTCATATTTATCCAATAAAAATGACAGACTTCAAGATTACAGCCTTTCGAATTTGTAAGTGCACTATGGTTTGTTTGTTTGTGTTGGGGATTACCGACACATCAGCACGATTACGGCTATATTGTGTCAAACACGGTAAGATACGTTTACAAGTCAAGAAGAAGAGAGGAAAGAGAGCGGGACAGAAGACAGTAGCAAGAAGAAGGAGAACAGATGTCTCCCCTGGAACGTCGAGGATGGCATTCCATGAGAGACACCCCACCGATGGCGGGCTTACACCACTGCAGGTAAGAGCAGAGAACCTACTTATAAGCTGTAGGAAACTGCAGGGAAATAGTCTAAAAATTATCGTTCAGTGGCTAACGTAACCATCAAATTTTGATGTGATCTGAGTTGGTTGTGGTGATGTTATTTATTGTCACCATAGCCAATTACCCGTGAGTGTGTAAGCACAAGATACTCTATCTGGCTTTCCAGCCAAAGGAAGACCAAGATAACGTTGGACTGTCTCCGTGTCCGGCACATTCAGAAACACAACATGCTCCTCTTCTAGCCTACCCGCATTGCAGCTGACAGTAACCCGTATCTTCCTGCAAAGGCTGACAGTATCAGGAAACAGAAAACACCACCACCACCACCATCACTAGCAACAACAACAACAACCAACAATAGCAACACCGCCACCACCACCACCACCACCAACAACAACAACACTACCATCACACCACCACCACCACCAACAATAATAACAACAACTATAACAATAACAAACTGACTGCTCGGTATCTAGACCTGCCAACTAGGTAGACTATCCATCATTATGTTCTCTTCACACCTTCCAACCTCCCTCGGATGGTTATTTCGGAGCCCATTATCTGTAAGAAGCCATGCCCATCAAACATCGATAGATTCACTTTTGAAAAACAGTGCAAAAACCGCGGAAGCCGACTGACCTGAATTGTAAACCCTTGCTCCTACTGACACCAATGCAGAATCAGGAATGCTACAGCAGTTTACAGAGACGAAATGATACGGTGCAGTTGTGTTTAATCGTGAAAAGTGTTTAAAAGGAGTATGAAAATGTTAACTGGATTATAAATAACATTACCTCGGGAAATTACTTAAACTTCAGAGTTTCTGGACTCAAAGCTAATATACAGAGTGGACAATGTGTTTTGGGGCTATCTTGAATTGGTGTCTTTTTGAGTTATCATACATTTAATTTGATTTTCTGCTATTTCTGCTATTTCACTTAGTGAAACGTATTGTTCTTAGAGTATTGAAGTTAGAAATACAGATGTCATGCGCCCAGGGCAAATGGTCGGAAGTCGAGCCGGGTGATTTCGAGTTATGGCATTTTTAACTATTTTCCGACTCAGATACCAACATATTTTTTTTTGTGTTGTTTTTCAAAAAAACCAAATTTAACCTTTTTTAATCTGAAAAAAAAAAAGAAAAAAGTTGGTATCTGAGTCGGAAAGTAGTTAAAAACGGCCGTAACTCGAAATCACCTGGCGCGACTTCCGACTCATTAGCCCTGAGCGCAAGACAAATTGTCCATTACGTTCATTTCTTTATCTTCGTTCAGTGTTCTGGGACTTTCTGTCCACTCGTGCGACACTCATTCAAGTTTCACAGTAAAGATGTAGAGCATATTGGCATTATTATAAATATAACTGAATAAAGTGAGCCCAACAATAAGTTAATGGAAGCAGGTATTTAACATCAGATTTAATGCCCGGAACTACATGTTTTACATTTCTGTTTACATTTGCTACATGAAGACTCTTTGAAAGTGTCCCAGTTGTGTGCGAAAAAAGAAATCAATATACTTTTTAATATCATGGAATGACAATACACCCCTAGTTATAATAAAAGTCTGTCTGTTAGAAACCCAGACAATAAGCAATGAAATATTGAAGAGTAACAAATAGAAAGTCAATAACTTTCTGCTTTGATCTGTAAGCCCGACTCTCTTTTAAAGTTAATTCAGTAAGATGAGTTTATGCCTTATATCAAAGTTAGTTCGGACTAAAAACGAACAAACAGGAACAAATGCTTCGATTAAGGTTCTAACAAATTTTAAGGCGGTGCGTGAAATAACTACATAGAATCGCCGTCTTTTGCAATGTCTGACTTCTCTGACTTATCTGACTCCTGCAGATGCGTCCGAGGAATTTCAGTTGCCTCTTTCTTATGGTCTTTATGAGGGATCTTTCATATCCTGCCATTGACATAACTTCCTCGTTCGTTTTTCTCTCTGTCCGTGACCTTTTCATTATTCTTCTGAGGAATCACATTCCAGCAGCTTCCAGCTCCTTTCTGTGTCTTTGTTCAAAGTCCAGCTTTCAGAATCATATAGAAGAACTGACCACACATATGCTTTAAGGGTGTTGACCATTATTGACCTGCAAATGTGCAATCTCAACTACATGTTTCGCAACCTCTAGCCATCTCTGTGTGAGTATCATCCGTTCTCTCGAAACCTTGCCAATCTCTGTCTCTCTCTCTTTCTCCCTCTTTCTCTCTTTTTCTCTCAGTGTCTCTCTTTCTCTCTCTCGCTCTCTCTCGCTCTGTCTCATTCTGTGTAATTACTAACTGAGAAGTTAAAAGAAAAACATCATAACGATGTGATTATAACGGAGTGTGTAATTTCATTTTCTTGATCCTATAAAAAGAGGTTCAGTAATGAAATACGGCACATTCTCTTTCCTTTCTCTCGCTGTTCTCAACAAACTGGACACTGTCTCCAATTTAAAAAAAAAAAAAACGATTAGATTCCAGGCGATTCCCAACATAACAAGATATACAGGCCATTGAAAGACCACTGCCTCTGGTCTTGGTCACATTCCGATCAAACAAACACTGTGTTTCTGTCCCCATAATATGGCATTTATTTCTCCCCTCTTGCTATGATACACTTTTGTGTCCCCCGCGGGGACCCGGATTTTATAAGTAGGTTCTCTCCTCCCACCTGCAGGCGGTGTAAGCCCGTTATCGGTCAAGTGTCTCCCATGGAATGCTATCCTCGACATTCCAGGAGAGACATCTCCTCTTTCTCTCTCTCTCCTTGCTCCTGTCTTCTGTTCCGCTTTCTTTCCTCTCTTCTTCTTGACTGTAAACGTATCTTACCGTGTTTGACACAATATAGCCGTAATCGTGCTGATGTGTCATTAAACCCCAACACAACACAACAACATACTTCTGTGTAACGAGAACATGATGAAGTGCTGTCCCGCTAGTTCACCTCGTCAACGCCAAAAATGCCATGGTGCGGACTAGCGTTCTTTTCTCAGTACAAACAAAATCGAATAAACAACAGCTGACCAAGATTAGGCGTGACTAGAGACCACACACCAAAGACAATATACAAATAAGACGGAACACTAGGATAGTTTTGCATTTACCGCGACAAGTAGAGCCCCCAAGCGTCGGGAGTGTACAATCTGTAAACAACAATGGCGGCAATCATGAAACCAAGAAGAGGAGGGCAGTGGTGTGCAGGCATTGATTATGCAAATTCAAGAACCGAGGCGCTCATTTTTTTTTTTTTTTTCGTTTTCCCAAAAAGATCCAGAAACATGAGTTAGAGCACACAATGATCCAACTCTTGAACACAAAACTAGTAACCTAAGCGGCGCGACGCAGCACGCATTTTTTAATGACGTGAAGAAGACTGTGTACACGCTAGGAGGGGGCGTGGTTGTGCATATATTTCTTAGTGATGCGAAGAAGAGAGTGTCGGGTCTTATCGGTGTAGTATCTTTGTACACACCATGGTTGACTGTGCCGATCTGAGAAATCGGATGTAAAGTCTAGTAAATTAATCTCATTGCGTTTCTACCATTAGACATCTAATTAATTAAGAAAGGTCCAATAGCTGATGGTGTTTTCTGTCCCTCTCGGCTGACCTGGTTATCTGTGGGTCATTTTCTCACTGGTTGGCTTGGTCAGTCTTTCATACAGCCTCTAACGATGTCTGCAATAAATTAGAGTTGTTAAGATTTCTACCTTCTCATAAATTACTTGGCCAGAGAAGGAAAATAATGTAGTTAAGCATATTTCATTCTTATTCTTTCAAGAAAATGCATTCCTTCAGCTGTTAGAAGTACAATAACTGGATGTCATTGTTGTGGATTCACGCCATTACGTCTGTATTGATAGATTGAATCGTACATTAGTGAAACGACATTAAACAATGGGTTTCTAGAGCACAAACAACGGCTATAAGGGCGTAAGATAACACCCGTTACTTTGGCCATAAATAGGCTTGGAAATCTGGGGCATGAGATTGTATCGTGACACTAATCTCTCAATATAGCCATAGATAGCTTACAGATCTTTGTTTCAACTTGTCTCGGGTGGAAAACTAAAATTCCACATCAATATGATGTCCCATTTTTTTTTTACTGTCGCAAGAGAACTCAAGGCGATATTAGTTTTAATGGGCTGTTATGGTTATCTGTTTTTCAAACTCTTTGTCTCCCCCCCCCCCCTCCCCCCTTCCCCCCAAACAACTCATTCACCACTTACCGTCCACATCACATCAATGGCAATAGACATTAAAATACTCATCTGTTTCATTTTGTTTATGGTTTTTGTTTTGTTTTGCTTTGTTTCGTTTTGCCCGAAGAAGTTCCTAACGACCGAAAGCCTAGGTTTCATCCCTTGTTTGTCCAGCAAATCTGTGAGGTCTCATCGTAAGGAACTACATACAGCCCTATTCAATTTTTCCTCCAACCCTTCAGACTTCTATCTTTTTCTTCGTTCACACTTTCATTCACACCGTTTCTTTCGCAGCTGTCAAGTACGATCACAATTTCTGAGATCCGATGGCAACACAGTTTTTAAACAAAGTTTTTCATTTCTCCCAAGGTAGAATATTTGTCAGAAAAAAAATATCCTGCGAAAAAAGGGGAATTATTTTAATCTCCCGAAACAAGGAGGCCATCTGGATTTAAAAAAAAAAAAATAAGATGGAAAAAGAACGAAAAAAGAACGAACAAAAGAAACGAATGTGCTATTCCACACACGCACAGACAGACACACACATACACACACAATAAAGTAGCACAAAAATAACATAAACTGCAATAACAGAATCTCAGTTCTCTTTCCTTCCAACATGAAAGACCAAATACATTAATTATGAAATAATAGTACATGTTATGCTCGTTCAGATGAACTTTTACCTGAATATTACACATTTGACCTTTAGCCTTCCTCCCTCAACCCCCCCCCTCCCCGGCTCCCTTCCGTCTCGCTGTATGGGTTGAGTACGAACCTGTTATTCAATTCTATGTGGGAAAGGTTGAAAGGACAGAGCGCACATTATCAGTGAGTACACGCAAGCTTGTTCCTGCTGACATACATACTCTCCTAAGATCTTGATTGACAGGTTCTATCTGATCCATCCTTCTGATAAATACTCATCAAGTGCCTTGTTCGGCTATCTCCTACTACTACTCGTACTCCGGCTTTTTCCGCTATGCTGGCAGGTTGAAGCAGTTCCTGGTCTTTACTGCAGTTGTAGTGGCGAATGGTTGTTTCACTTCTCAACTGTTGTGTATCCATTTGTTGTTGTTGTTATTATTATTATTATTATTATTATGTGTAATTCTGAAAAAAAAATTGCTATTTGAAGTTATCATTTTACATGTAATATGAGACGCGACACAATGAAATCAGGCGCTCGTCAAACTGAGGCAACCGGAGAAATCATGTGTTTTTTCAACAGTGAATGACATTTTAAGGCGTTTTTTTTCCTCATCACAGAACCCTTCTATATCAATCTACAAATACATTCCTGACTTAATTTTGCAGAAATAGATTGAGTGAAAGCCCAAAAATTATAATGAAGTGGCATGCCCTAATAAGGATTAATGAGGATTAACAAAATTGATCCCCCATTTTCTCACTAAATCCAGCTTCAGCACCAGGCCACCCCCATCGCTTTCAATTACCAAGCATATTCTCGCAGCCAGTTAAGAGGAGACTGTCGATTTTTCACCATGGGATTTTTAGTATCATGTGAAAGGTTATTTCATACCCAGTTCTAAGCTAGCTTTATTCTAGCCAGAGATATTGCAGTTTAAAGAGACAAAGGGGGATAAAGAA
>JBCEWB010172958.1:0-10170 GCA_039654565.1 Peronia peronii
ATCTATCTATCTATCTATCTATCTATCTATCTATCTATCTATCTATCTATCTATCTATCTATTTGTCTGTCTGTCTAGCTATCTGTCTAGCTACATGTCAATACTTGCACTCTTTTCATTCCGTTCTCTCTCTCTTTCTCCTCCCCCTCTCTCTCTTTCACTCACTCTTTTCGAAATCATAATAATATAATATACATGTTCTGTATGCCCACCTCTGGTGACCTTGAGCCACAGATTCCTGCAGGGCATAGCAATATCAGAGGGCTGTTCCTCATGCATATATGAATAACAACTAGGCAATAATCCAGAACAAATGTCAGCGAGAGCGAGCGATGTCGCAAAATAGCCGTCTTGCGATGCAGTAATTTCTCATCGCTTCTTATCGCTGTCAACGCCTTGTTTCGCCATTGGCACTCCAAAATTCTCCTCTCTCTCAATGGACAAATTGATGGGATTACTGGAAAGAGCCACTTAAAATTGAACACGAAGGAAATATGTACAAAACTTTTCGATATTAAGTGGACATTGCCATGGAAAACAACAACAACAACAACAACAAACGAAATGCAGTATTTGCACGGATCAGAGAATGCAGAGCCGTACGTAAGAAAATTTTTATTTTATTTTTATTTTTATTTTATTTATTTTATTTGTTATTTATTTGTTTATTTATCTTTTTCTGTACTTTTTCATATTTGTGTCTTTTTTGTTAAAAATTAATAAAATTTGAAATACCGGTAAACAGTCTTTGTCTTCTGTGAGGAAACTTCATTAAAATGATAATAATATTAATATTAGCCATACGTTCAATTCTGTCAACAATAAAGATTGTGATGGACATTTAGCAAGGCAATATTAAATCTTCATTGACACCATCATCCTTTCATCGGCTCCAGATTATCCGTTGAAATCAGTAATATAATGTGCACATGGATGAAGTATGGCCTTCTCTGCGCCTACCATTTTTGTTCTCCTAAGTTGGAAGTTTTACAAACCATCCCTGTCAGTGCTCATTAATTCTATCTGACAATGTCACAAAAACTAGGCAAGCATCCATTCTGTCAAGGCCAAAATTCCGGTAAAAAGTCCAAAATTCACTCGTCAGCCAGATATTATGCAGATTAAAATGTACAAAAGTTATATAGAGATCTTAGGTTTCGATGATGTTCTGAATAATCCACCTTGACATTATTTCGAACTGTCAAGATAACTAGCATTATTTTAAGTCTGTCAATACAGCAAGGATCATTTTTACTATTTTAAAGTCTCATCTCACCCAGCTCTAGTTGCCGTAAATTACGTTAAAAACAAAATAAAACACAATTAGTGACTCGGACTAGCAAAGATAGTTTCAAAGTAGCTACTCTTGTCAATGTTTTGGCTAACAAATGCCTGAAAATACACTTGCGTCTACAGACAGAAGGTCAGCCGGACTATTGCGCATGACGTCATACTGCGCGAACTACCGTCATGTAGTTTTGTAAACATGCCATTCTCGTAGAATGATCAGCCAGGCTTTGATTGGTTGTTTATTTTGGGTTGATGTTGCTAAATATAGAAGTGGGTATTTTCCATATTCAGCGTCAGTTTCCAAATCATTTTATAGATATACTTTTTGCTTGCATTTTGAGTAGCGATCAAATAATATATAGATATAAATTATATACTGTACCCTCAGCAAAACTGGAGGTAGAATTCGTGATATCTGCACTCTGGCTAAGCGTGCTCTATAGACTTAAGCCATTGCAAGTGATGTGGTGGCAAGCGCTAAGTAGATCTAGGTCAGCCTCTAGATCTATAACACTACTTCAATCTGAGTCAAATAAGGCTACTAATCTGGAGGCACACAAAGACATCAGATTTGACATAATTCTCACTTATTACTAAAGTATTTTTCTTCAAGAATTTTGCCTTCTTCTTTTATTATTATTATTAAAATTTCTCACTGGAAATATTTTTTTTTTTAACTGAAGACTTCAAATCACTAGATGTAGATTAGATCTAGATCTAGAATTTAAACTAGATCTAGATCTAGATCTAATACTTTGGACATTGGACCAGATATAACTAGAGCATACCCAAGTGAGAAAACTAATACGGGCCTATATCGGCCTTATTTGGTGTATATATATGAACAATTGTTATTTCCATGAATGACAAACAGACATTAGATTTTGTGTTTGAGCGCATGGAACTTACAATGCCAGGCAAAGGGGGGATCACCATATTATACTGGAGCAGCCATCAACGTGGCAATCGAGGTAATGTCATGCCATTCCACAGGGGTCACGCTAAGGACACAGGAACGGCAGAGGAACGAGAGGGAGAGAAAAAGAACGACCGGAGTGATACCAGATACCATTTTATATATTTAATATTTTGGGCATGAAGTTTCACTTAGATTTTAAATACGGCATCACAAATAGGAAATACAAACATTTTCGTATGTCATCATTTTCCAAATTCCTATTTTTTCGACCCTGTTTAGGCCTATTCGTCAAACATCCTGTAGTACAGTATTTACATAAATATTTTAATTAAAATAGTCTGTCTCTCCTTGGTCTCTTCCACTCTCCAACAAGACTTTCTTCTTTTATCAATAGCATAGAGTCAGAATTTCGGACCTTTTCCTTTCATCTTCAGCTCGTTGTCAAATCAAATGAGATCTCGCAGCACAGCTCTCCTACATATTCACACACTCACACACCATATACTTTCACACATCCACACACTCACAGATCCACACACACACACACATACCTTCACACACCCACTCTCGCATCCAGAGTCCAGACACCAGACATGTAAAGCCTTCTACTATAGTCCGTCGACATCACTTTCTCACGTGTCTGTCTACCAGAATTCTGTCACTATGCCCTCTCGTGCCCCTCAGATGCTCTACGACACCCTTTTTTTTTTCTTCTACATGCGTACATTCTCTCTCTCTCTTCCTCGTTCTCTCCGTCCCAGTCATTGCCTCCTCACATCCTGATCTTCACCCCCCCCCCCTCCCGTCCTTCCCTTCTTCCCACTCAATCACTTTTGCCTGACAGGCAAATATATATCGATCTACTTTCTCTCGGATTTCCACATTATTTCTGTCTTCTCCATTCTATCTTTTCCTTTCTCTCTCTCTCTTTCTTTCATCGTCCATGTATCGAAATCCGTACCTTTTTTTTTTTTAATTCTGATATTCATCCCATTCTCAATCTCGCTCTCACCCTCTCTTTCACTCTATTTTCTCTTATGCGGTTCAGCATTTCTTTTTTTTTTTTTTTTTAGTTGCTCATTCTGTCTTTCTACGAACTTCCACTAGAGTTTCCTCTGGTTTTTCTTTCTTTCTCTCTAATTCTCTCCATTCCTTCCTCTCACTTTCCCTCTTTCCTCTTGCCACCCATCCCAACCAATCTCTCTCTTTCATCCTAATCTTTTATCTCTCTCTTCCCTCTCCTCGTCCTCTCTCTATTTCTATTTCTCATCTATGGCACATTTTTTTTTCTCCTATGCCTCTCGCATTCTCTCTCGTTCTCTCTCTCTCTCGTTCTACCCGCTTTAACCAGTTTATCCTTTTCATTATGATCAACATATTTATCCTTTATAACCTAATCATTCATCCCTCTTTTCCAACCTGTTCTTTTCATTCCTCCTTCCTATGCCTACACCCTTCCCTCTCCCTGTCTCTTCACGTCTTCTCTATCTGTCGCTGTGTCCCTCTTTTCTTCGTTCTATTACATATTCTATTCTCTGACTGCTTGGTTCCTATCCCTTCAATCATTTAATTCCGTTGATCTTTTCTCTTCTTCGTCTCACTCTCATTTTCTTTTAGCATTCTATTTCCACTTCCCTTATTCCTCCTCAACCGACCTCCCTCACATATACTAAATCCCATCCTATCCCATACATTTCCCCTTCAATCCCTCACTCTCTTTCTCCCTCTCCAATTCTTTCTAACGCAGTGGGAGAATCAGCGCACCTTTATTCCTCATTCTACATGTTCTCCTCTCTTTCTGTCTCTCTCGTCATCATTCTCTTTCGTCCACAGATTAGTCAACCCATCTCTATCGCATATTCTAAGTCCCTCCTTCTCTCTATATATATCTCTCTTTCTCTTTTTCTCTTTCTCTCTCTCTCTCCTTTTTTCTCTTTCTCTCTGTTTCTCTCTGTTTCTCTTTCTTTATCCCACTCTCTCTCTCTCTTTCTCTTTCTCTCTCTCTGTCTCTCTCTTGTCCTCCCTCTTATTCTCCCTTCTCATTTCCCGTCTCTTTCGTCTCATAAGTTAGTCAAGAAGACTAAATGAAATCAGAAGCCTGGCTAACCCAATCTGCTCACGTCGCGCTCGGCACTTTGCGGTCTACTCACCCTCAGATGACATTGGGTTTTTCTGGAGCAGGATTGATCAACTTTCTGCTTCCGCCTACCGCTGATTACACCACATGACTGGTTCGACCGCAAGGTGAATATTGTGTTTGGTTGGGAATGTGCGAAGGGCCGGGCTTTGGGGGGTGGGGGGAGGGGGGATAAAGGAGGGGTGGGGGTGGGAAGAGAGACGGGGAGCTGCCTGGGAACTGAGGTACTCATGTGCAATACTGGATAGAGAACAACTTACTGACAGACATAAGAGAATGAGAAGTTTGAGAGGAAAGGGGAGGGGGAGGGGTAAGGCTGAAGATGGAGGGATAATGAGAAAAGAAGAGGCGAACAGAGATTGAAAGAAGAAGGAATAGAAAAAGCAGTGTCCTGGGATGTGAGTAATAAGCTTAGAATGTGTAGGATCGATAGAGAGCGACGGAGAGAGAGAGAAACAGAGAGAAAGAGAGAGAGAAAGAGTTGGGGTGGGGGGGGGGAGGACGGGGAGGGAGATGTAGAAATAAGAACAAGATTGGAGAGAAAGAAAATGTGGGAGCATATGATCAACATTAGAGGAAGCTCATCAAATAGACAGTGTGTGAGGGGAAGAAAGAAAGCGAGTAACACACACACACACACACACACACACAGAGAGAAGAAACAACTTAGATCTGCCTTCAGTATATGCGTTAGATCAGCTGACGATGAATGAGAAAGATAGACACATAGAAATACGAACTGAGACAAAAGGGTCGGTCGTCACACAGAGAAATAGATAGATCGTGAGAGAAAAAGAAAAATGAATAGCAGATGGAAAAAGGGACAGATAAGTAGATTAGATAGACAGTTGATTAAATAGATATAACTACAGGCAAACAAACAAACAGATGGACTGGAAAACAGACACAACGACAAACAGAAAGACAGACAGAGATAGACAGACCAATGGAGGGAAAGCGGACAGACAGTTATATAGATAAATAGGTTAGATAGGCAGGCAGAAACACGGGGGATAGAGAGGGAAACTGATACATAAACATCAAGAAATCCAGACAGACAAACAATTAGAGAGATGGGTAAATAGACAAAGAGCTGGATAGATAGATTAACTGAGAGATATGGAGAGAGATATAGGGACGAGGATTAACAGAGAAATAGGCAGGAGTCATGACATTGATCAATGCACTCCAGCATACAAGCAACGCTGATTGCCTCGGTACCAGAGTTATACGATGGCTATTCACCTTCTACATAAATGGAACGTAAACAAAAATGAAGTAAATTACAGAGGGAAAAAAAACGACTTAAGTGTGAACTCCTGGACATACAACAATATCAACTAGACAGGGCAAAGAAGCATGGGTTACGAGGATGGATTAAAAGGTAAATAATAATTATTAACTTTAATGGCTGATTGAAGTGGCCGAAAATGTACTTTTTAAAAGTTTATTTTTAAGCGAAAGACAACATATTGGGCCAATTTTACAAATCATTTATCACAATGATGGTGTGAAAGAATAGCTGATGAATGCATTTTATGAAATAGGCCTAGTAGAGGACAAAAGAATACGAGAAGGCAGCGAGACTAAACTATCATGCAGATTCCGGAGTCACCGATGGATAAAAGCTTCACAATCCATCACTTTTCATTTCATAACTATGTAGGTGTGATCCTATTATTCTATGTCATTATTGTTTTCTTACTATTTCTGCGCCCCAGTCAGTTAAATCAACCATAACAAAGTCTGTTATATCATCATATATATTCATATCTTCTTGGAACCAATCAAATCGCTGTTAACTTCTTCAGAACGATTGAAAATGAAAGTCCACACACAAAAATCAATACTATTTTCTTTCCAAAACATGGATAATATCAAGAAAAGATGGATTAGGAATCATTACTATTATGACACTATCTGTCTAAGACGAAAGAAAAAAAAAGTAGCTCGCCTCTATGCCCCAATTTGACAGTTTGTTCACCAATGTATTGTCTTTGAAAAGCGAATGGGTTATAAAGTGAACAAGTAGATTAGATCGATAAATTAATTATAGATAGATTAGATAGATCTTTTCAGGTTGTTTAACGATGACCAGTTGAGGCAAATAAAAATTCACACGCTATTTATTGTGTTAAGTAGAATCATTAGTTTATGGTTGTAGGAGTATTTGACGACCGTTCAGAACGAGAGAGAAAGAGAGAGAGAGAGAGAGAGAGAGAGAGACAGACAGACAGACAGACAGACAGACAGACACAGACAGACAGAGAAAGAGAGAGAGAGATTAGAGGCAAGATGGATGAACAGAAAAAAATGACACTTGTAGAAGATGATACAATTATATTAGAACGTTTTGGAGGGATACGGCTGGCCATACAAGAATACACGTATAATTTTGTTCTTGGACTTGCAGATTAAATGGCCGTCATTTCTCGACATGACATTGTGCCATGAACCATAGTCTTCACGCGGTCCCAGGCACGAAAGAGGAGGCGTAACTCTTTATGAAAGCAAAGGGAGGCAATCAGCCTTGAGCTACCGCTCGTTGGAGTGTTATGAATAATGGAGGAGGGCAGTCGGTTGTCGGTCATAGTGATGACAAATATGCAGTTAGTATATCGCCGCTGCGAGCTCTAGGACGGCATATGCTGGCAGATCTACGTCCCTAGGGTGCGGGTTGGGAAATGTGACCTGCAGACCATAATGTATAAGGATCTAACTAACCAGTTCTGAGGGGGCCCGAGCAACTCTACTGTACTTGACCGTTCATCACAGTCCCATTAATTTCCCAACCTATCAAATATTATAATATTCCCCAGTATTTATAAAAGGCAGCCCATTGCACCATTTCATTCTGTAAAACCTGCATTTTGTTCACTAAGGGTTAAATGGAAATCGCAAAAATAAACTTCGGTTACTTTCAAACAGAAGTCTCCAAGGGAAAGGCATATTGTTAAGGTACAACAGACCCTGAAGAGGCTTGCAGAAGGAAGTTAAAAAAATGGCATGGAACAAAGGAAAGCCGTGGAAAATGTGTTTAAGACTCTACCAAATTTTCGCAGGTTTTGTAGTTATTGCTTTCTTTCCCTCTCTCTCTCTTTCTCTCTCTCTCTCTCTCTCTGTGTGTGTTTTTTGTTGTTGTTTTTTTTTATCTGAGCTAAAAACAAGTTTAATTGTTGCTTGGAGCAGACTAATTAAAATATTACAGAACAACAACATAGCAAAAATAAACTGGAAAGGAAAATTTTTCTTCTTTTTGGCAGAACTTTGCACTTCTTGAAATTGCTATTCAACAATGCTAACACAGCGCTAGACACTGTTAAAATACGAATTAACGAAACTAACATAAAGAACTAGTTGGTGTAATTAAAGTGACAAACACAAATATTGAAGACTTGGGGAAAGTGCATGGACTGAGAAAGGGACGCAGTGTTTTCTTTGATACACAGTGTTTCTGTAGAAAAACATCGAATAATTTTTTGTTTAATGGCGATAATTTTGAAGCAAATCCTCACCAGATAATAATATGGGTGTGACTGACTCTTATGATTTTGTAAACATCTTTTTATACTGGGGCGGAGGTAAGTTATTCTTTGATGAGATAATGTAACCATATTCCCAGTAAGATTATGATTGAATAAGTAGGATAGAGAGTGAAAGGACTGGGAAGTCAGCGAGAGAAAAATAAAGAGGAGGAGAGAGAGAGAGAGCCAGGGAGTGAGAGAGAAGAAGAAGCAAGAGAAGACAGAACAGAAGAAAGAGAGACATAGTAGACCTGAAAAGAGGAATTTAAGTGTAGTCACTATTAGAGGAGGCTTCTATTGTCTAAGGGACAGTTTTACCATGTCATGCACTTTCTTCTTTGAATTACCTGTGGACTAATTTCCTACAAATGTACTATTACGAATTTTTAGGCCTGTTGTTATTTAGCCACCCTTCTCCGTTATCCTAACAATAACAAAGCCCCGTGATTTGTTGGCATGGTCCAATATCAGTAATAAGTATTAAAGGGGTCATTTCAGTGGTTCAGTTAAATTGCTATAGGTATAAATATAAGAGAAATGAAAATATAGTTGAAACAATCAAATATAGAAGAAATAATCTCTCCGCCTTCGTTCTTTTTTTTTTTTTTTTCATTTAAGTGTTGTTGTTGAAGAATGCAAGTTATCCCAGACATCTTGTACTCAATGAACAGAGAGCTGCAGTAAATGTCACCTTGGCTGATATATTATTCGTCCCTATAAAATTGCGTTCTGTGCCATTTTCTTAAGTTCATTAAGCAAGCTGGTTTTGAATGCATGTGTTCGGCATAGATTCAAGAGAATGGATTATAGCCTTGGATATCTATCTCATTTCAGATGTTTTTCTACGACAACGACTGTCACAGTTGGTTAAACCTTAATCTACGTGACACATCGATTATTCAGTCTGCTTGCTGCTTTGCTTTGGGCGAGACAGACAAAAGTAACCCCGAATATTATCAATAATCAACTCTCTCTCATGAAGAGGTCTGTCATTCGTTTGAGATAGCGCTCAAATACAATAACGCATATAAAGTGTGCATGTGTGTCTGTGTGTGTGTGAGAGAGAGAAAGAGAGAGAAAGAGGGGGGAGAAAGAAGAGGAGAGAGAGAAAGTGCATGTGTTTTGTGATTTGAATTTAATTTTTCATATTTTTGAGAAATATAAAGTTTCGAGCCCTGTTTGTGTAAAATAAACACAAGATTAACCTGCCGGTTAACCTTCAAAATTGGTGTATTCCATTTCAACTTTGATGACCGAAGAGATTTACTGTTATCGCCAAAAATTAGCATTGAACTTTTGTGCCCAAATTAATTGCGGTTCTGTTTTTTGCTGTCTTTCATTTATTTTAGCACAGAATCGCAAAGAAAAACACTAAAAATCTGAATGGTATGTATACAGTGTAGATCTAGACATTCGAAAAGACGTGTTTATGTTTTATAAGATTTGATGATGAAAATATCCGCCAGAATTTTGTTTCAGCATCAAGGAAACTGATCTGATTTCGCTAAAGCAAGTTGATACTTCACTTGGAAATAAGAGAAATACTTCCTACATGAGAAAACTTAAAATCGGATCTAAATTCTGTAGTAATCTAAAGTTGATCTTCACGTTCATTGGCCATGTCCTCTAAATTAAAATGTGCTGTTTACTCCCAAATCGCGTAATTCGTTTGTCGATTGTTCCAAGTTTTGTTTCTTGGCGATTGTTTCTTCCGTTTGAAATCTCTGAATTGATAAAATGAATAAATAAATAAATAAATAAATAAATAAGTAAGTAAATAATAAATAAATACATACATACGCACATAAATAAATAAACAACGGCTCAATTTCGTGATTTTTTGGTACACTTTTCTTTATATTTGTGTTATCTATCCCTATATTAATTTATTTCTGTACAGGTGTGTAGATGGTAATGGGACACTCTGTTCAGCAGATGAAGACCCTTGATGTTAACGTTTCCAGGTGAGGCAGCTTTCATTCTGTTTCCCCAAGATAAAATGCATTGGTGAGCAGGTCTGCCAAGGATAACAGGAGAATGTGAAGAGGAAGTGAGCTAGAGCAGTGCGTAGTGTACAGGTCTAGAGAAAACACTAGCTGTGTCTCAGGCTAACGCTACATAGAGAGGTAGACGAAGGCAAAATTTAAGCCAACTTCAAGGAGAAAATGGATACCGGACAACAAAGCACATAACGGATAAAAACACAAACAGACTAAAGGACACACATTTAGATAGATAGATAGATAGATAGATAGATAGATAGATAGATAGATAGATAGATAGATAGATAGATAGATAGA
>JBCEWB010172969.1:0-10170 GCA_039654565.1 Peronia peronii
CTTGAACACGGGGATGTTTCCTCTACCCAAGCAGAAGAGAAAGGAAGTGCATGTGTGTGGCTTATCTTATCTTCTCAGTTGCCTTCTTCTTTTTTTGTCCTTAACTGCGTTTGGCGTCTCGGGTCACCTCTTGAGATTGAGCACCAATCTTCTCGATCAGCCGCATTTGGGCTAAGGCCTGGATCCTCGCTAAAGTTTGCTTCATCCACTCCCGGATGAAGCCGGATCCTTTTTGTTTTGCCTATTCCCCCGCTTTCCATCTACTGTTATTTGTATTACAATTTTAGCCAGACTACTGAATCTTGATATATTGATCTTATCATCTTAAAGTTCTTTATTCCACCATTGTAAGATCTTCCCGGCGGTCACTGTATTATCTGATGGTTCTGTGAACCTATGCATTTGAAAAAAAAAACAAAAAAAAAACAACCAAATACAGTCCAGAGATTATGTGCATGAATTTTTATTTTAAGGACAAAATACTTTGAATTGCCTTGTGGAAGAGACTGAGGCTGTTGTATCAACAGCAAACTAACTTTAATTGCATGGAACAATCGAGCTAGATGGCGAGCTTGCCCTTGAAATTGCATGCCTATCTCATGTAACTTAAACGGGCTTTATAATCCAGACATATGGTGGGACATTGATGTATCTATAGTTTACATATGAAAAGTAAAGAAGTAGGATATACAATTCAGATCTGGAATAGGGCAAATCGTACACATCCGACCGTGTCTTTAAGATCACAATAGCGTTCATGATGGGCAATGCTCCTTTCTTTTTTCTAGCATCAAACGTAGATACTGTTAGTGATAGAAATTGAAAATGAAAACATTAGTCTTATCGGATGGACCTCTTTGCAGCCTTTTTCTATTCCTTCCACTTCCTGATCCAGGAAATGTTATGGTTAAATGAACAATAGTCTAGCTCGGTTAGTTGTTCATCTGGCAGCTGTTGGTCGTAAAGAAGGGCATATTTCACCAATATATATCTGGAAAACCCTTAGCCTGTCAATTTTCTAAGTTTTTGTTTTATATTTCTAGAGCAATTTCTCCTCATGATCTCAAGTTATTCACCGCATTGTATCATTACATTTTGATTACATGTGTCAAACTACACAATACGAACTTATGTTTTGGAAACCTCCTGGCTTCCATTTTATCAATGACTTTGGTGGACTTCTCTTCTCTTTCCTCTGCCTTTCGATTTGTCTGTCCATCTGTCTCTCATTCGTTTTTGGCTGGTCGCTGTGACTGATTTTCTTTCTCTTTCATCCTTCTCTCTTTTTCTGTTTCCCTGCCAGTACTTCTGCCTGTCTCTGTCTCCCTTCCAATCTCTATCCTGTGTCGCTGTGTTTGCTTGCATTGTCAACATCGGCGGTTACAAATCGGGTCTCTTCATCAGAGGTCAAGTGCTCGCCTGTGTTATCGATAACAACCAATTTGTAGGATTGGTTCTGTGTAGATGTTTTTCCCTCTCCCTCCCCTCCTCCCTTCCATGAACCTGAGCTCCTGCTTTTTTTTTTTTTATATAGTCTAGTATTTTCAGCTCCACCGGACCTTAGGTAGAATCGATCCAATCATCTATTGCAGGGCAATTGTTGTCCAGGGGGATACCATTTGAGATTTTTCACCCTCCGGTGAATGCCCAATTAATTGACAGTCTTGCAATGGAACTCACGGGTGGGAAGCCATTCAGTGTTGACGATAAATGCCCCCTGTCAGTGGTCTGACAGAATGGTCTTTGTGCCCTTGGATCGTCGGGATAATGGAACAAAAAAATGGTCCAACGTGCACCGTGTGATTGAATGCCAGCAGCGTATTGCTCACTCATGTAGGAGGTGCCATATATGTGACTCCCATCCCCTTTCCCCTCCGGGCAAACAATACAGAACTACACATCCAAGCCAGTGGATGTTTTTGCAGCATTTTCTTTTTCTAGGTACCAGTCTGTATTGTTAACACTACGTGCAAATAACAGAAAAAGAATGACAATAAGAAATAATGTTCATCTCTCAGAAGTTTGTACTCTAGCACATTTTGATATCAATATTTCAAAATTCTATCTATTGAAACGATTCTTATCTTTTATTATTTTTTTGCCTCCAAGCCTCCATATTATTTAGCTGTTTTATTTTTTATTTTTGGTCGAAATTTGACAAATACACTGATGATACCTATCGAGGAACTACAAATAGGTTGCAAAATTCTACACACGCTGCCTCTGTTTTCTTCAAAATTTTGCATAATTCATTTCTGCCTTTTGTTGTTGTTGTTTGTTTATATTGACTGATTGCGTTATATTATAGTTTACAATATTTGCCTTTAAAATAAAGTTATTTTTGTAATGAGATGAAAACAGAAATGATTATTACAATTAACACGATGATAATTATTAAATTGAGTCTATCATTATCACCCCCAGTTCTGTTCAAAAATAGATGTTTAACATAAGTGATATGATGTACGTCACTGATCTTAGACTGCAAAGTTACCTCTGAGGTTACTGTTCGAAAGTCTCTAACATGATGCGAGGAAAAAAAAATTGAAACATTTTTGTGTTCCTAATCCAATCAAGATCCATTGTAAATTTTGAAACCTGACAGAAATGTAGATTTCCAACCAAATTGCCTCATCGAATGTCATCATTTTGTTAATACCTGGATTGGTTTATATTTTATCATTTGTTTATATATAGTTAGCTAAACAGTGCACATCACTAAATTTTTAAGCATAATAAATTTCATTTCAGCGACAGTGGATAGAGAACACTGTACGCTTACCTGTTGTTTGGCTTTTTTTTCAACTGCCGGACACAGTTTAAGCACCTTGTTTTTAAACATGAAACTTTTTTAAAAGTATAATTTGAGTTTATAAAGTAAAATCCTTATCTAAAGTTAATTTTCACAAACAAGTGCTTTGCAGGTTACGCTGTTTAAAGGTTTAAAGGTTTAGTCTGGAAAACAACAACAACAACAACAAAAAACCACATGACTATCAACCACAATTATTCTCTCCCTCCCCCTTTCCCCTGCCCAATCTCCTCTCCTTTTTTTTTTTTTTTGTTGAAAGTCGGTTTGATTTCATACAACATTACTTTTTTTTTCCAATGAGTAAAATGAAGTGCTGCTAAAATAAGTACCAGTACAATGACGGCATGACTTCACGTCGCTTGTCCCACGTGACAAAACTAACGGTCTTTGTCTATGTATCTTGGCAATGTGAGCAAAGTCCCGTGCAAATTGGGAAAAGTCCAAATGAGCCGTATCCGCGACCTTAAGGCCAGTTCTAGTGTAATTGATGAATGAATAAAAAAAAAAAAAAGAAAGAAAAGATGTCATTGGCACGGTGCTGTAAAACATTGAGAACGATGGATGACATGATGGGTTAAGCTGAGCTGACAACAATGGCAAGCACAAAAACGAGAGATCTTTTGACCAGTTACTAGTTCTATTACTTCTCTTTCCCAGATACACGAGGTGTTGAGTAAGCAATGGAATAAAGAAAAAACATCTCTTTACTTTGGAAAGATTAATCATACACATACATGAATTTAAAAAAAAAGAAAGAAAAATTCGTGACATGTTTGAAGCGGAAAGCACAAAAGTGATTTTTTTCTTCTTTACACAACATGTTCAATACGTCTTCTGTCTAGCAAAGGGAAGTAATGCCGTAGTCAAAGCAATCTCCCATCAGGAGAACTGAGGAAGTAACATGAAAACAAAATCCTTTGTTGTGGCTTCAAAAAAATAACAAATAAACAAAACCAAGATGTGCTGAATATCGGAAGTGTCAGTGTTCACGGATATTTTCACGGTACTCAAGTGAATGTCATAACACCCCAAAGAGAGGACCAAATCTTCAAGGTCCAGATCGCATTGTGGGTGAAAATAATGACATTATGACTAGAAACATAACACAAGGAAAAAGAAAAAGAAGAAGGAGAAGAAAGGAGAGGGGACAAAACAGAAAGGACACTTTAGAACATAGCTCTGAAGGGCATTTGGTAATGTTCCAGTCAAGCAATGAGTGACAACAAAATTATATTCAACTAAAAGAGAACCCCTGGCCTTCGTGGAAAATATTTTAAATATAGGTCAAACCGATACTGCCCTGCGACGTAAAGTGTATGGCAAGAGTGCGCACCTCAATGTTGGTATCTTAGGTGGTTGCACTGAATGTTACTCAAAGAAAATGTGTTTGGTGTTTTGAACGCGTCATACTTTCGTACTTACAATTCGGATCAAGCACTCTCGCGAGTTTATTATTCAATTATTATGGCATTTTTAGAAAAAAAAAAAACGTCAAAGATAATAAGCTTTTTTCGGGTTTATGTACATAGTAACACAGATCCATATTATTAAGCAACAGTGTTGGGAGCCAAATTTCATATCGATCCATTCGACAGTTTTCGAGTCCTTAAGCCTATTGTCGGTTTTGTTGCAGATTTATAGTATAGATATTAATAGTTCAGTGCCCTCTATCTCTGATTAATGCATCTCATATATCGTCTTGTTTGAACAGATGGGAATCCGTACATTAGGGAAAGCTCAACCATCTCGTTTGAGGAAATCATATTACAAGAGAGTATTTCTTTCCTATTGTCCGACCCAAGGATCTTACTACTCCAGTCAGAATTACTCGATTTACTTCTTAGTATAGACCATTCATATAAGCAGTTGTTATTTGACTGCATGTTTTGAGCGGGGTTTTCTCATCTGGCATGTAAATTTTTGGGATTTTTTAATATATTGTATCTTTTATTATTATTATTATTATTTTGCTAGACTTTTCTGTTTTTTTTTGTCTCAATTGCATAATTACACTATAATGTCAATACCATTCTGTACACCACAGTAAACAAAAACTCAAGGAAACAAGCACAACACTAACTACAACATTAAAATAGCAATAACTTACCTTCTGCCTCTTTTTATGATTGTGAATATGGACAATTCTCGACAAATTATAGCAGAAAAGGAAAGGGTTGTTCCTTAGTGACTACATAGTTTAACACTTCTCTGTCCTCCCATATTATTTACTTCAGTCAATTACCACAACGTCAAATATACTGCCCTTTTTTTCTGAGTCAAATCTACTTAGGAAGAAGAAACAAAAGGACTGAATCGACCCTTGGCGACTATAGTTTCTTTGACTGGATGGACAGATGGAGAAAAGCAAAAAGTGCCCACAACCCCCCCCCCCTTCCCCCTAATGGATGACCGATGCTTATTTACCGACATAATTATTGCTCGTGGCTTTCTATTAACAATTTCCCAGTCACAATAATAAAATCGATGAAGAAATGATCGATCATTCTAGTGATCAATATATATCGATTCTTCTTAGATCATCCGCGTGACGCTGAGACGGTGAAGTTATGTTCTTTTATTATTTTGACTTCTACTTCTAAAAGGTCTGATGTCATCGAACCCTGTTTCGATCACCCTTACATGGGAATGAAGAATAAATATAGTAAAATAACAGAAATTCATGTCATAAGAAACAGGAAAGGAAATCAAATACCAAGCCTACCGGGCGTGGAGAGTTAAAACCGATGCCCACAGTCTCAGTTACAGTACTGTTATTCTGCTTCAATTGAAAGAAATGGATTGCCGAAATACTGACTTTCTGCAGAACTGGTATTCTTGAAAGCAATGCTGCTGTTATATCACTCCTTAAACTTAAACAATTTCTCCCCCCCCCCCCCCACACACACACACACTCCTAACTCCCCCAGAATTTCATGGTCAATAATTTTATAGGCTTCTCTCTCTCGCACACGAGACGAGCTCTTCCCGCTCTCTCTCTCCCTCTCCCTCTCTCTCTCTCTTCTCTGTTCTTTTGCACTTACCTATGTCCCTTAGTTTATCTGTTCATCCATCTACTTATATGTTTGATTGTCTGCCTGCTTGTCTATTTTCTGTGTGTCAGTCTGTCAAATTGTCAGTCCGTCAGTTTATTTGTGAACTTCTCTAATTTTTCTATACCTGTCTGTCTGAAGGTGTATCTTTTATGTTCTCCCCACCCCTCCTCCCTCTCCCTCCTTCTTTCCTTATGCCCCTGTTTAATTGTCTGTCAATCTGTATGTATATCTTTTATCTCTTTTTCCTCCCTCCCTTCTTCTCAGTCTCTCTCTTTCTCCTTCTCTCTTATGCGCATGCATTAACAGACCAAAGCAGCACGGAGCTGCTAGCACTGCAAACCAGCAAAGCCAACCGGAAAATTGGTGGTGTTTAGATAATGACCTTCTATCATTTCCTCGTTACCCTCTTATAACTTTCAATGTTCTTTTTTTTTTTTTTGGATGCTTTTCTGTTTGTTCGACTAATGCATCTAATAAGGGAGTCAAACACATGCCATGAAAACGAATTTGATAAAAAAAATGCGCTGGAATTTGAAGCACAGAGCGTATAATTTATTGATGAATACTTAAGGCGCAAATGTTCCCCAATTAAGTCAATCGTTATTCTTCCCATCACTCATTCTCTCTCTCTCTCTCTCTCTCTCTCTTTGTATTTTGTTGTTGTTGTTGTTGTTGTTGTTATTGCTATCAAGAACTAAAGACGGCTATGTCGCCTCACTCGTTCTCTCTCTCCCTCTCTCTCTTCCTGTCTTTTCTTGTTTTTTGTTTGTTTTCTTGGTTTTCTCATTCCTATTGAGAACGAATGATAGCTTTGTCGCCCATAACCATAAACTGCGTCATCGTGCCATGTCAATGCTAAAAATAAAAACCGGTAAGATACCTTGGACGAAGCAGATGGGCAATTTCATATGAAGAAAGTCATTCATACTGTGACTGAGAAACTTGAAGTGAATGAAACTCAAGCATATATAATTTTACTGGAAAGACATGCAGAAGATTGCAGAAATTACATATCGTCATATTTTTATTAAATTTATTGATGCATTTATGTATTTATTTATGTATTTATTTATTTTTTTTTAGTTTTTGATTACATTATTTATTTATTTATTTATTTTTATCAGTTAAACTCAGATTGCTTAATCACGTTGACTAGGGCACAGTATTCACTATATTTTGATATGTAGAGTATTCATTGTATTTTGATATATTTACATGACCAAAGACAAAGTTAACAGAATAACTACTATCTTTGGCCGAGGATCACTCTTGTATTTTCTTAACTATAAAATTACCTGGTGTAAACCATATAGATCTACATGATTACACGTTCACGCATATATACATCGTATGTTTTAAGGGCAAGCTAAAGCGTAAGCCAAAACATAAACTTTTTCAAAAACAAACGATCATGGTGCAGCTGAAACGAAATGTGCCACTTTAGAGATGACATGCTTCTTTACGTTCTATATACATCTTTCAACCTCCTTGTGGAGGTTATCTCGTGATGGCATGCGTAAAACCAGGAACTCATGC
Organism: Peronia peronii; assembly: GCA_039654565.1. Lineage (NCBI taxonomy): Eukaryota > Metazoa > Mollusca > Gastropoda > Systellommatophora > Onchidiidae > Peronia > Peronia peronii. The sequence goes on from JBCEWB010172969.1 coordinate 7,402, forward strand.
TAACGCTAATAATATTCTTCTTCTTCTTTTTTTTTCGAATTCGTTGGTGCAGTGATGTTTTTGTCCTCCTCTGACAAAGGGCATCAGAAAGAAAACCCTTCCCAATCTCCTGGGATTGATTAACGGTCTTGGAACCTACAGGAGATTGCAATTTCACGCTTGCAGCCGTGGCTTTCAGTTCTATCAAATATTGATGTGCTCATATAGAAATGAGATTGGGCAATACAAGAAACGATCATAAAAAACAAATCGGTTACGGGCATGACCTGGTTTGCCGTTGTTTAATTTCACATTCAATGATACATTTCAAGTGAGGATTTCATTTTTTGTCCATCGGAATCAGATTTTATTTTTATTCTCTCCCCGGCTATTCGAGTATCAATTAGAAAAGAGAAATCAATACAGCCGATGGCTCATGTTAAGAATATTGGCATTTAGTGCTAGTAATGGCAGGGAGATTTAGAGACAATTTGCCTCAGAAAATGAGTGTCATGAACATAACTGATTAGACAAATATTAAGTCCCACAACTTAGTTTAAAGTTCTGATTTTGTATTTTCTAAAATTATTATTATTATTATTATTACTATTACCGAAGAGGATATCTCTTTCTCGATAATAAAGGCTAGTTCATGTTACTCTGTGATGTCAAACTAGCAAAGCTGGAATGTCAGACTGGATGGTTAGAGTAAAGATCTTTTCAGACCGATTTCTTTTATCCGAATATTGCCTGGAAAGTCTTCTTGGTCAATCTTAAATTTTACATCATTGACCGGTTTCACTTTTTTGCAAAGCATATATTTTTCTACCTCTAAATAAACTGATTGGTTAATACTTTTTGTTTTTCCTTTTCTAAATTACTTGTGGGCATACTTTCGAACAAAATGCCTCAACTCAACAGTTTCTATAGAAGGGTTTACTATTGGTAATGGGAACAATGAGTCTCCTTAACAAGATCACGAACAAAAACGAAATAAAACCAACAAACAACAACAGAAACAGAAACGTCTCGTTCGCGAAATATGAACTACGAGTTTCACGAATATGTCCTGACATGATGGGAAGTGAAATAATATACGATAGCTTGCGGTAAAGGTGTATTATTACAACGGATAATGTAGCAGATATGAAATCAAGATGATTCAGTTGGATATTATTAGACTCTCATGAGCACTTTCACTTTTCATGCTTTAGCAGCAACAGGTGAATAAGTGAATATGATGGAGATTGAATTACGATTCTTAATTGTTCATAAAGCTCAGTCTTGCAGAAATCTCGTAATTTTTGTCATTGTTACTATTATTATTATTTATCGTTTTGTTTTTGTTTTTTTTTTTGCCTCGAGCATGTATTTCACTTCAAGAGAAAGATCATCTCACATTAAATCAAATATCAACATTGAGTTACAAATGATTTTTATAGAAACTCTTTTGAAAGGGTATTATGATTACCTATATATATATATATTTTTTTTTTAAGGAATCATTTTAAGGGACACACGGTTTTTCTATTTTGCCAGAATATACTTGAATGAGAGTTCGATTCCTTCTCATGTATGCTGTCATTTGATAAGTAGTATACCTCTCCTCCTTCTCCCCCAGCCACTTCTATTTCAGTTCCCTCTCTCACTCTCCTTTTTCTTCGCTCTACCCCAATTATTCAAGTCACTTTAAAATCAGTTTTATGATACCTGAAAGACCTCTTTCATATTTATTGTCATTAAAGTTAGATCTGCAATAGTTCATATTCGTCTAAGCATAGACCTGGAAATCCTCAGCGGAGTCTTTGCACCCCTTGCTAAAAATAGAATACTCACTGATTTTTGTTACTGCTCCATCACGAGATTCGACAACAACTGTCGTCGGTCCCGTGCATTTTTTTTTTTCATAGCAGTGGCAGTGAACAGTTTGGAGTGTTTATACTCCTGCTAAAAATAGACGTTCGCTTGGTTGGAACAGATCTGTTGAACTTTGCTAGTAGAAGACGGAGCAAACTTTTGGCGAGAGGTCAGCGTTAGTTCTGTAATAGTAGAACTCAGGAGCTCAGCACACGTACGTTAACTTATGTGTGTCGACAGTTACTCATCTTCACGACGGTATTTTTTTTCCTTTTTTTTTTTTTTTACACAGCGTTTCAAACTGAAATCTAATCTCCGGGGACGATTTTTCACAACTGAACAAATTCTTACTACGCGGACACAATCATGTGGTAGCCTCTTACTCTCGTTGAGGTTTGTTCCGTCTCTCCATTTAATGCTTTTTTCCTCGCTCATCCGATAATGTGCTTAAGTTCTTGTGGATGTAAATATCTGAATAGGCCTACATCTCTGTTCAAGCCAAGTCGAGCTGTGATCGAAACTTTGTTGCGGAACTGGTTCACATCTCTGCACTAAAACGGTATTATTACTTTTTTCTAGATAAGTCTGCGTAGGGTTCCAGTCACAGCAAAACGTGATCTCAGTCACTTTATCAGATTCGGCCAGTATGTCAAACCAGTGCAGTTCACTGCAGGACATGGATATTATAGGTGGAAATCAACAGGGAATTAAATATTAATGATTAATGCGATCTCTGTCCTCTGAATTGAGTATTACATAGGTATAGAGATATGAACAGATGGAAAGGGTTGTTTGAGACAGACAGCCGGACAGACAGACAGCAGACAGATAGGCAGACACATTAACAGACAGCCCGACAGACAGGGATAGATAGATAGATAGATAGATAGATAGATAGATAGATAGATAGATAGATAGATAGATAGATAGATA
>JBCEWB010172980.1:0-10169 GCA_039654565.1 Peronia peronii
TTTCCAGATTTCTACCCACAAAATTTCTCAGCAAAAATTGGCAACTTCTAAAAGCCGAGATAATCCTACTTTCTTTGTATTGAAAGGCTTAGACCAGGATCTAGGACACTCCCTTTTTTTTAAAGACAACCTAAAGGAGACACTCACCTACGCCCTCAGCTTAAGAGACACATACAAGGCGGTTGCTTATTAGGCTTATTCAGATCCTTATCAATCTAATTAACTTCTCTTTGTATAGCCCGGTACCCATTTTCAACTTAGGTCGAGTCAGGAAGTGTGTATAAATTGCCTTACTTAACCAAGATAAACATGTCGGACGTGGTTAGGATTCGAACTGAGGAATTTCTGAGTCAAAGCCCAGCGATCTAACCACTAGATCACCGACGGTACAAATATGTTTGTTTTTACTGATGGAGTACTGACTGAAAAAAAAAAAAACCAAATAAACAAACGCGGATTTGGCGTAGCAGTGATTTGAGTCGCATCCTTCTCTGTGATCATGTGGAATGCCATCCTCGACGTTCTAGGGGTGACATCTCTTTTTTTTCTCTCTCTCTCTGTCTCTCTCTCTCTCTCTCTCTCTCTCTCTCTCCTTGCTCCTGTTTTCTGTCCCGCTCTCTTTCCTCTCCTCTTCTTGACGTGTAAACGTATCTTACCGTGTTTGACACAATGTAGTCGTGATCGTGCCGATGTGCCGTTAAACACAAAACAAACAAACAGGGTTTAGGGTGAAGGGTTAGGGTTAGGACTAGTAGTTAGATTAGGGTTAAGAGTTAGCTTAGAGTTAAATTGACTGATTCATCCGGCAGTCTAATGCCTGGCCAGCACTGTGTGATTGATAGATATAATGACGTCTGTCTTTCCACGGCCTTCTGTCCGAAAGACACTGTATGTTTGCGAAGGTGAGCTTTTGCGTTCTTCCCTTGGGGCGGACCAAGATCTCAAGCTGTAATCTTCATTTATCTTTCTTCTGCTCATCTGTCCTTTCCACTCCAGCTTCTTATTTATTGTCTGGGCATAGATAAACAAATAAATATTTTGTGTGCAATGGATGCTTTTTGTTTTTTTTTTCTCCGTAAGAAGCGAAAAGCCATTGGCATATCTCACGTCACAGTTTTAAAGGATCTGCCTCTTTCTTTATTTTTTTTTCTTGCTTTGAAATCCCTTTCAATCAAAAATTTCTCTTGGGTATATAAACCGCAATCAATCTCGACATAGATTCTCCTCCCCCCCCCCCCCGGCCACTCCCTCCCCCTCTCTCCTCTCTGTTCATTCCCGCCTCCCCTCTCCGTTCTGTCACCGGCATTCTAGCTGATCTAAGAAATTCAACATATCGATGTATGAAAGCAAACAGCGACCAGCGCGGCGTATCCAAACAGCCTTGTCTCTGTCGTTCCTGTCAATTTCTCAGGTAAACTTTTCAGCTCTGATTTCCTTGTAGCTTTGAGCTGAAGGAAGACTAATTAAGGATCTCGACTGAACGTCAAACCCCCCGCCCCCCCCCCCCCCCCGTGAGGGCCCATGGTATATAAGTAGGTTCTCTGCTCCCACCTGCAGGTGGTGAAAGCCTGACAGCGGTGGGATGTCTCCCATGGAATGCCATCCTCGGCGTTCTAGGGGTGACATCTCTTCTCTCTCTCCTTGCTCCTGTCTTCTGTCCCGCTCTCTTTCCTCTCTTCTTCTTGACGTGTAAACGCATCTTACCGTGTTTGACACAATATAGCCGTGATCGTGCTACTATGCTGTTAAATCCCAACACAAACAAACAAATAAACATCAAATTCAAACTCTAGGCAACGGTTCTCATTTGAGCACAATGAGACCACATTACTAGACTCTGCCAGTGCTATCGGCGGCTCCGGTTATATTCTTATTATTTCGTTATCACAACTACACAGAAGCGATAGCCTTTAAATCCCAACATAAACAGACAAGACAGAAGCGGTCAGAAAAGTCATCCGGTGGGAATCATTTTTGACCAGTCTTGTGACTTCCCTTTGCCAGACACAAGGGGTATTACAAAAGCAGTGTAAAGAAGAGAAAAATCATTTTTCTTGTCGTTGGAAAGTTTGATCGCACTCAGATAAAAAAATCATAGAAAATAAACATAAATCAAGGAGTTTATACTATTTATACATGAGTGCGGACTCATGATGCCGCCTTATCAAAACACAATGTATCTAGCGTGCCAATGCAGGCGCCATGGCCATGGGGTTAGATTTAGTATTGCTATACGTGAGTTTCGTTTAGTGTTGCACGTGATAACATAATAACAACGGCGTTAAGTCTTAACGTTAAGTTGCTTTCTTGCCCTCATGGCCATGGCTCCACATTCGGCACGTGTGATGTCATCAGGGTGCTCTCCATTATAATAGTATCAGCTCCTTGACATAAATAGATGGTTTAACCCTTTGAACTCTGTTCACCAATGCCTGAAAAACACTTGTCCCTGGCCTTCTGGGCCGAGAACGCACATTTCTCGTTTCATGTTGAATGCCTTTTGTAAACACAAGCCTCAAACGCGATCATGGGCGCAGACATTTGTAATCACTGTAGTCCTAAACGCCCTTGTCTCAACGCGACCCATTAGATCTATTTTTAACTGTAGTGGACGGGTAGGACTGGAGTAGGACTGTGTCAGCCCGGGCTACCGGGCTTTGGGGTATTTGACACCGGAAAATCTGCCCCGTTTACCGGACTGTAGCGTTCAACGGGTTAAAGTGCAAAGGCCTTAGATATCAACTTGTTAAGTTATTATGTGTTTAACTGAACATGGAAAATGTTCACCAAGTGGTTGATTTGTTTTTTACCAATAGCCTATATAAATGTGGGACTCGATACGTGGTATAAAATGTCCTTCAATGTAACCACGGAGTAAACAAAACAAACAAATAAACAAGGGGAAAAACAAACTGAGAGTCATAATTCAAGCCTCCCATTTGTCTTCTTTAGTAACCCGACACCCCACCCCCTCATCTCGCTGAATAAAGAGGAAAAAAGAAACTAAGAATGCCATTCATCAGAAGTGTCCGGCCTAATAGGCTTACAGAGCAGCTCGTTTTTTGCTCTGTCACTGCTCCGAATCGTGTCCCAGTTCGATCCATTCTTACATTGAGCTGAGATTTATAAACACTCACAGTTCATGTTGCAATGACATTCCCCCTGAAAGTTGGGCTAAGTGGAGTCAACTCCGCACTGCGAAATCAAAGCTTAATGCACTGAGCTTATTCCTAAGTTCTTTTGTTTCTGTGGATTTGATTAAAGCTAAAGTATCTTGTACTTCTAAATATTCTGGTGATGGCGGACGCGTTTCAGGACATCACTGGGTTTTTTGGTTTTTTTTCTTTGTTGTGTTTTTTGTTGTGTTTTTTGTTGTTGTTGTTTTGACTTTTTTCCGAAGTTTTTCTGTTTTTTTTTTCTTACTTTTTCTACTATCACTAGAAAAAATGAGTAAATTCTTTGTCTGTTATTTCTACCGGTTAGTTTGTCTATCAATCTGTATGTCTGTCTGCCTCTGTGTGTGGGTGTGTGTGTGTTTTGCCTTCCATTTTGAAAAAAAAAACTGTATGATTAAAACTCTTTGTTTCCCTGTTTTTTTTTCTTTTCTTTCTTTCTTTCTTTCTGCGGTCTGTTTTTTTTTCTTTCTTTCTTCATGATTGTTTCTGTACTTTTCCTCTTCTCGCTGTAATTCTTTCATTTCATTTCCTTCTTTCTTTTATTCTCTCTTTCTCTCGTTGTTGTTCTTTTTCATTTTTTCTCTCCACCTTCTTTCTTTCTTTCTGCCTTTCTGCCAACCTCTCCCTTCTCTGAGCTCTACCAGATTTGTAATTCCCAGTACACAGAAACTTTCGTGATATTGAGCGCTTACATCAAACAGTGGATTTTCTCTGGAACCCAATCTGACTTGATTGCCTTTAAGCTCTGTCTCCTAACCCTATCCAAGCCAGCCCAATCTAATCCAGCTTCAGAATTCAATTCAAAATAGTTGACGATTAACTGTAACACTGAGAGTAGAAACTGGATACTTTAATGATAATAATCGTACTGAGAGCGTTTATATTATCACACTTTTCCTTGTGCAGTATAGACTCTAATGGCTTAGTAATCTGTTAAACTTATCTGGGTTTCTATGACAAGACTTATACATGTTTGAAGAACGACTATTAACCTTTATACTGGCAGAGTAATAATTACAAACTTTAAGATCTGGATTGTGCGAATTTTACTTAGAGAAAACATAGTTTTAGTAACAGCACTGATGCTATCTGGCATTCTATGCTAATTTGGGCCACAAGAAAAAGATAGATATTTTTTTTTTTAAATGAATAAAGGAATTGGCAATAAAAAAGTTATGACCCCAAACGCAAAAAACAAACATACATTTTCTTACTGTAAGGTCTGATTTTTGGAACGAAATGTAACTCAAACATTTAAGGATAAGAAAAAAGTCTCAATATCATCTAACAGAAGCATTTTCAGTTGGTTCTAATTCTAAAACTCGAATCCTTACTTTGATTTTCACCAAATGTCAATGACTGTTAGAAAACAACAGTAAAACCTATGCCTTATGAATTGGATAACACTTGTTTGGAAATGTAACAATACGACAAAACCACTTGGATTTAGAACAGACATTTTCCCTTTTTTCTGTATTTGTTAGACTTGTGCTTAAGTTGCAGGTGTCTGTGCGCGACTCATGGAAATTAATCAGGTGAAACGTTATAGAAAGAGAAGAGAAAACTCAACCTCCCCCTCCCCCCACACCCACACCCACCCACCCACCCACCCACCTCTCTTTCGAAATATATCCCAAGATGTGGGACCAATAATTTTTTTTATTTTGATTTTTTTCTGCCATAGCTCAAATTTCAGATTATGAGCCCGGCCATTTTGCGAGAATTAAACAGCCAGTGAAAGTGATAGTTTGAGCGAATAACAATTAAGATGCACACTGAGCTGAATGCAGGTTTAACTATGATCTGTCCATTTCCAGGACAGCAACGGGATGGGAAATGGCGGTTTTCTTTTGCCTTCTCTCAGTCGGTATGAGATAACCACCAAATCTGTCACTGTTGTTGTTGTTGTTGTTGTTGTTGTTGTTCTTGTTATTGTTATTGTTCTTGTTGTTGTTCTTGTTGTTGCTGTTATTATTTTCTTCCTGATGAAAACATCGTTTTTTTTTCCTTTTGTGTACCCCTTCAGCTCATGTTTCTCTGTTAGTTCGTGTCCAAGTGTTTGTGTGTGCACGTGTGTGTGCGTGATTTCTTTTATTCATATATCCCTTTATTGTATGTGGGTGCGTGCGCATGTCTGTGATGTTCATTTACTTATTCGTTTATATTAATGGACTTCTTCAGACCACGTGTAAGCGTGTGTATTTATGAGCATGTATGTGTACCTGAATGTATGAGTACCTACGCATGTATGTGTATAATATGTGTGATTTTATTCTCATTTTGTTCTTGAACGCCTTCAGCTCACATACCCATATGTATGTCCTTGGATATATAATTTATGATCATGTGTCCCTCCGTATGTGTGTATGTGTACGAGTGTGTATGTGTGTGTGTATATATTATTATGTGTCCGTGCGTGGTTATGTGTATATGTATATGAGCGTATGTCGCTTCAGCGCGTTGAAAAGTTGATAGTGAGGGAAATACTGTTATCTTGCACTACATCTGTCTGAAATATTCATGACTCAAGTCTGCAACAGATAAGTGACGAAATGTGGGTTCAAATACAAACTATTATTGTCCATACGATAGCCGAATATTGATTTGCAGAACAAATAGATCGTATTCGGCCATTTCCAGACTGGTTACGAAGCTCAGCCCTCGCGGGTCGCATAACCCGGCAGATGACATCACTGGAAGCGCTTAGTTTGAAAACTCTGTCCACCTTCGATCGGGGTTTGGGTTGTGATATCCATTTTTTGATAGTGACCACCCATTTCTTTTTTCTGGCCTCCTCTTCTTCTCGTTCCTTTTATTGTGCATTGGGATGGTGTCTTTTCTAGACCGTCTGATCTTGATATTTTAACTAGGCCAGTATTTTTCTTTCTTTGAGGAAAAGCTACGCTCAATTTCCGCCCTGACTTGGATCATATTTTCAAAACTAGCTGCCATCACCTACACAGTAGAGAAAGACCTATATATAATTTACAATCTACCTCAACGAAATAATTATGAAAAACAAAAACTCTCCCCCCCACCCATGCTCCCCCCCCCCCCCCCCCCAGTCCAGACACAAATCTAATGAGTAATGTAAGTTCAAAGGTGATCACAGATGCGGTAAGTGTTTGCTGAAAGAGCGTGACGTTGCGTGATCAAATTGTTGTCCAAGAAAACTCAGATTCATTTCAAAATATCAATTAAAAGAAAAAAAAAATCAATCGACAAGATTTCTGTTCATCTCTGTGAAACGAAATTACTCTCTTTAACATGTGAGATCACAAAGTGTTAACACATTTAAAAAGCCACTATGAGGAAGAAATCTGAACAAATCAATTCTTTAAAAGTGTCAAGCGCGATATTGTAGTCAATGGGCTTTAGGATCACGACCTTCCACCACATCCTCTTCAATCTTTTTCAAGAGATTCGAGCATTTTACATGTAAGTTTAGCCATATACTGTTTAGTGTTAACAATTTTTCATATAAGCTTAAGTTTAGTTTTTCTTGCACTGAAAAAACGGGGGCGTGTGGAGCCCTAATAACTATGTAGGGCACACTCATCTCGTAATGGACTTACTGACATAACAGTGTGGGAGCTCCACAGTCATTTTAGTAAAATGAAAGGTCCGACCTCCAAAAGAGGCCATTCAGACTTTTTCTCATGTTTATAAACAGGAATTGAGGAAAAAAGGTAGCCTAAAGGTTCGAAGGTGATTTTTCGAATTATCCCTTTTTGAACATTATTTTGTAAATATCTTAATTTTCTTTCGATTTGCTCGATATTTCTCCTTGCTTGAGCAAAGAAACCTACAGTATTCTGTATTTTTATCTATGTCTGACAGTTTTTTTGTCAGACTTGTATGTCTTTTGACTGTCTGTCTATCTGCATACTCGTTTATCTATCAGCCTGTCTGCATGTAAGTCTGTCGGTCTGTCTATCCCATCCCCTTTCTCTCTCTCTCTTTCTTCCCCTTTCTGCAAACTTCGGTCGTTCCGTCAGTCTCTAACTTGATTTATATCTGACTCTCTCCATGATGTCGCTGTTTCTTTCTGACTTTCCTGGCTTGCCTCTCCATCTATCACCTCTCCGTCTGTATCAGAGAAATATTGGCCACAATATCAACAACAACAACCACAACTACAGTTACAACAATAGTAACAACAACAATAACAACAGCAAAAACAATAGCAATAACAGAACAATTGCCAGTTACTATCACAAGGAAAAGACCAATAACAGCATTAGGAACACAGCGACAATAACATCATACATAACAACAATTGACAATCACAACAACTGCGGCAACAAAATAGTGTAATAAAAACAATATCAACAACAAACAGAATATGAAAAAAATAGAATTATGATTCTTTATCAACAATATTAACAGCAAACATTTACAAATAGAGATTCCACACAATAAAACAAAACGGAACAAATGCAGACTAGAACAATGACAACAACAACAACAACAGCTACCATGATACAACAACCAACAATAATAACAACCATAGAAAAAACCCAACAATAATAACGATGTGAACAACGGTAACAACAAAACAATTTTTCACAGGGATTGACTCATCAGTAACTTTTTCCTTAGTCTCGGTTGTTTTTTTTTTTTTGCAGATTCTATCAAAAATGAGATACAAAACAATCACACACACACACAGAGGGAGAGAGAGGGAGCGAGAGACAGAGGGAGAGAGAGCGAGAGACAGAGGGAGAGAGCGAGAGACAGAGGTAGAGAGAGCGAGAGACAGAGGGAGAGAGAGCGAGAGACAGAGGGAGAGAGAGCGAGAGACAGAGGGAGAGAGAGCGAGAGACAGAGGGAGAGAGAGCGAGAGACAGAGAGCGAGAGACAGAGGGAGAGAGAGCGAGAGACAGAGAGAGAGAGAGGGGGGGAGGAGACTAAGTTGGGCACATTATTGCTTTGGACTACCAGCCCAAGATGTTCGTGGGCGGATTACTTATTGATCAACACTATACATAAATAAACACAGAAGAGAGAGACCTTTAACCAGTGAATGCCAAAGTGGTAACCAGTCACATTAACCCTTTAGTGGTAACAGAAACCGCTGGAGTACCGTACCAAGCTTTCGATTGTCGGTATCGGTGGCCATGTGGTTGGGTCGTCCGACTCAGGGTCATCTAAAGTTCCAGGTTCGAATCCTGACAGGTCCCGACATTTTGTCATAGGTGAGACAATTGACACACATTTCCTGACTCGACCCAGGTTTGAATGGGTACCCGACTATGACAGTGAACGATATTGTTAGATTGATAAGGTGTTCCAGCGCCTAACAGGCAGCCGCCTTGTGTGCTTCCCCGGTAGGTGAGAACGTTAATGAGTCTGTCGAAGTAATAATAGATTGTGGAGCCGTTAGAGCCTATACTGTTACGTACGGGGATACGTTCTATACAAATTTTGTCCATTATTATTGTTATTATGATTATTATGATGATGATTATTATTATTATCAATGACCCTGATTTATGTTCAAGAAATTACTAATTATGCCCGTTTAAGCTGAAAACATTCTAAATTTATTTTATACGCTTCAACAAGTAATTTAAAGGAAAGCCTAGTGAAGGCGTCTTGAGCCAGGTCGCTTCTTTTCCAGTTCTAGGATTAACATTTTATTTTTAAAAAAAACAAAAAAAAACCCACACTAAATGACAGATCTGCCGTGAAACTCCTCTATGTGTCAGCCATAAAGACTATGGCAATAGCGCTCACCAATATTCCGGGAAATCCCATCGACCTTTGGCCTTGCCTCGGCCGCAAGTTGGCCTCACTTCTTGGCTTGACCCTGTTACGGTGACTGAAACTCTTCGCTGTGATTGACAGAATTAATAAATTAAAGTCTATTGACGCTAGATGTCCTCCAAATAATAATAGCAATGCCTAGTGTTCATGATTAATTACATAGCAAAATGTCTGACGTACTTCCGGTCGAAATCCCTTCGGGTTTTTCTGAAATCTTGTGTTCTTCTGTCTGAATGAACAAAACGATTTGTAAAGAGAGTATCTCTGCTAAATGGTTGAAAAATAACCACTGATATAAGAGTTAAATAGCAACAATAACGAAAAGGACAGCATAATCAAGTATCTAGATCTATACCATACTCTGTTTTATTCCAAGTGCCAACCAAAAGTTCGTAATCAGTAGAGACATCACATTGGTTCCTGTCAGCTGACAAACAAAGGCTGCTAATTGTAATGATGATGAATTGAAAAAGAGAGAGAGAAAGGAAAGCTTCGGGGCTGAATGAATTAATTAAAGGCAAAAGGGAAGAAAATGTGAAACGCATTTTTGTTTCCGCCCCATTCCTTCCCTTGTCAACTCTTCGGAGATAGAGACGAGTTTAGTAGGGCCTGACCCCGAAGAAGGAATTAAAATGACCTTTAAGGGCAATGGATCCTGATTGGTTGTCGCTGTTGAGCGCGAGCCCTGATTGCTGGTCGCGCGTGCTGTGGACATGTTGGCGAAGCTGTGGGCTCATTGGACGAGCAAACTCTTGTCTGGGACTCTGGAAAAACCTCTCACTTGCCCAAATTATTCAACTTTCAGTTAAAGACACTTTATTTGAGGTTGATATTTGTCACGCACTTTCAGACTCATTTAAACATGGTAAGGTTACTCCCCGAGTTTTTAAAATGAATTTTAGAAATCCTGGGCTGTACTGAACAGTGAATTTTGACAACATTAAAAAGATTTACGTTCATTGTACAATAATTCACCATCCGTCTTGCTTCTACAGAGCGCTATTGAATCGACTTAGTTGGAGAATCTCTTGGCAGGTTTGGACAAATGAGACCTGATCAAGTGTCGGAGTCTGTAGATACGACTAATTGATCAAGTTGAAGACAAAGGGAAAAGTAATTACATGATGGCTCTGTGGTCTTTGTTTATGCATTGATGCGCCTAATTGATCAGCCTCAAGAAAGATGGGGATGTGATTAACAGTGACAGCTCTGTAGTTGTTCTTT
>JBCEWB010172991.1:0-10169 GCA_039654565.1 Peronia peronii
TCTATCTATCTATCTATCTATCTATCTATCTATCTATCTATCTATCTATCTATCTATCTATCTATCTATTTATCTGTTTGTCTATCTATATTACTGTCTCTCTGTCCGTCTGTCCGTCAGTTTATCTATCGATCTGACACTCTCTACATCTTTTTTTTTTTTTGGTCTCTTTGTCTCATTCTATTTGTTTCTAGCTTTCTCTTTCTCTAATGCTCTCCCTCCCTCTCTCGTTCTAATGGGAGGCTACTAAAAAGCAAGTAGAGATCCTAAAACATTTAAATGACGTATTTAAAAGTAGTTATACATGTAAATCTATGTTCTTTTGTCGGTTGTTGCAGTCACATATTTTTTTAATGGAAATAACACAGGGTGTGACAAAATTATCTGACACGCTTCTACGTTAAACAACAAGAGTAAAGAACGAAAGATGTATAAAGAAAAAAGAAAAAAAGATAACAATATATAATGCCATTTTGTTTCATTTGGTTTTGAAAATTAAATCCGTCAAATAGGTGCCATTCATAAAGCAATTGCTACCATTGCACATGAAATGGCTGGCCAAGTGATGGAGAACTTTGGTGAACACCGTGGACAATGGGTGGACAATAACAGCACCGACTTGACTTTTTTTTTTTAAACTTACTTAACTAATTTAATGTTCAAAACCAATTGGCATTACATAGATCTATATATATATTTTTTTAAAAGCACATTTTGCGTTCTTTACTTTATTTGGCTTTTCTTCAACGAATTAATGTGTCAGATCATTTTGACGCACCCTTTTTAGTATTTATTTTTTATTTTATTTTATTTTATTTTATTTGATATCTAACTACGTCTAGTTTTGTTTGAGTTTGTAGTGTGTTGCATTGTCATTAATATTTGTATTTTATGTCTCAATGTGAAAATAAACTTTTTAAAAAAATCAAAATAACAATTTGACAAACGATTCTGTTAAGATCTGGGGTATATATCATCAGATCTCCAGGTTTCTAACAGAACATTTTTTGACGATCTAGCCTGAAGATTCTTCTAAAATTATGAATCACAACAAAAGTAAATCTAGTTTATTATATATATCAGTGAATTATTCACCATTTATCAAAAATTTGTGTGCAGTTAACCTTTCCATCTTCTGCTGCTTTCCGGTTAGCCTACAAGCAGTGCTCACTTTGGTTAATATTAATAATATTGGGGTCTCTCATCTATACAAGGTCCAGTTTAGGAATATTATTATAAGTAAGCTAAAAGTCCATCTTGCATAGAGTTAAGAGGACAACACTGATATAATTATTTTTTTTTTCAATGTGTTTATGTTGTGTGCTACTGCGGTCTTAAATGCAAAAAATGACAGAAATATTTTCCTTTTCTTTCGTTGTTGTCAGTGGTGTAACAATTCCCAGCAACACAAAAGTAATATGTTATGAAACATACAACATGGTATTCCGACGATTGGCCAATTTTAGTTTTTGTCATTCTAGTTATGTTTTGTTTTTCAGTGTTTTATGTGTTTGTTGATTTGTTTAAGTGTTTTTAGTGTTGGATTTTATGAGGCACTTTAGGATCACCTCAGGACGACGCACTTGCACCTGCATGTTTCACGGACAGCCAGCTTGTCTCGCTTCAAGGCCAACATTCTCATTTACAGGTTAAGTGCAGTTGGCAAGACAATTTCCTGTTCATGTACTTCAGTCAGGCCCTCGCTATCCTGTCGCTCTCCTCTCTCCAGGATACTGTCATTTTCCAGTACTACTGCAACTAGGAATCCTCTCTCTGCACTTGTCGTGTGCATGCAGACATTGTTAATGATTGCTTTCATTCACAGGTCAGTACTCACAGGACTTTGTCCTCAACCGGGTATTGAATATCCCGGCCATTTGGGACAGCCTTTCACTTTATTGCTGCCTTTGTGGCTAGGGTTCATTCAAACAATGCCAAAGTTACATTTTAGAACCAAAATAAATCCTTTCTACACTAGAAATAAAGCACATTTTTAAGTGAATATAGGGTTTACTGTAGTTTTGCTCTTGCTGACGAACCGTAAAGGGCAACTACTGGGAGGCAGCGGGGAGGTAGGGGGGTACAAAAATAGGATAGTAGAGTTTTCTGTGGCTGTCAAAAACTGCAACTTTCCCGGGGAGAGAAATATTAAAGCAGTAACAACAAAGGTCTCTAGATCATCCCCACAGTAGTACAGATTTGTAGTAATAAATACATGGAGGTAGTATGGAAAGACTGAGAGTAGGAGCAGAAATATGGAGGTAGTAGATGTAGTGGCAGAAATAGAAGACGAAGTGGTGCAATTAAAATAGACAGTGCAGTAGAAGTCGTTATAACTATTGTTGTGGTTGTTGTGGTCGTTGTTGATGTTGATGTGTTAGCATCATTTTGATAGGATCATTTTGATATTTGCAGTGGCAGTTGAAGGCAGTCAGCTCACTATATTGATTGCCGGCTATTGACACATTTTTTTTTAAATGTTTGTTTCTTTCTTATTGTGTTGTTTTGACCAGAGAGAGAGAGAGAGAGAGAGAGAGAGAGAGAGAGAGAGAGAGAAAGAAATGAGAACAATTTGGCAATTACTGAGTTTACTATGTGAATTCATTACATACCTCTCCGACACACACATACACAAAAAGAAAGAAAGAGAGAGAGAGTTGGCAATGTGCACAAAAAATGCAGTAATCTGCTGAGGAGATGTGGCAATGGAAATGTACAAGAAAATAAAATCTCAAAAACTGCCGGAGAAGTCACTCTCTTGGGAAGATTGAGTTCTGGCATCAGGAGAGAATAATAGGAATCGCCAAATACCTGCGTATAGGATCAGATTTATCTCTGGAATAGGGAGATTACTGATATTATGGTAGCTCATTTAAAAAAAAATATCATCTCGTTAAGAAAGGGGAAATTTAATATCCTCACATCTTAATGAAGAGCCACAATGTTCAGTATAAATGGTTATTGAAATGACATTGATCAGATGTTGAAAGCAAAGGAAACTATTGTACTTTTATTTTGAATTTTATCCAGCAGTTGCCTATTTTCATATCGAAACAATTTTATTCTTCCATAGCTTAGTTTGAGCTTTGGGTCTCACTATTGAACGGGAAAAGGAAAATTCGCAGCGACTATTGCATGAAAAAAAAAGACTAATATTGTGGCACAAACGAGAAAAATCTAGATAAAAATAATGAAAGTGCATAGTATTTTTGAATCGGGTAAGGGATGCGGGAACATAAACTAGCCGTTTAGAACGAGGCCCCGTTGAAATGCCATCCAGTCAAACCCGTGTTGCCGCCGGATAATCCTACCCATGACATTTCATGCCTTGCTTCATAATAGTTTAGCGTCTGACCCTTTATATAGGTTTATGTGTTCAGGAGCAAATTTAGGTCGGAGGAAGAAAGAACTACATGGCTGGATGGATGAATGTCGGCCATACAGTTTATTTACCACTTTGGCTTATTTGTTGACAGAACAACAGGCTGATGCTTTGGTGAGGTCTGGCTGTGCAGCTGTTAAATGGAGAGCTTTATGTCCTAATTCCGGTCTGTCTAGTCCCAGAGGTGAAATCATAGTCTTTGATCAATGATGAAATGTAATGTTGGCGAGATTTGAAACATGTAGTCAGCAATCTGCCAGTTTGTAATCGAAGCCTCCAGCAGTTATGGCACAACATAACAAACAAACCTGGCTAATGTTTGCGTGGTAAATATCCATTTGGCTAGCATCGGTCTAGAAGGGAACTGTCAACAGTGGTCTGTAAAATAATGTCAAAAATAACTAAACAAAACAGTAAGAAACAATCAATGTAAGCATGTAATGTGTCGTGTATACAGGTTCCCCCATAGCTCAATGCCATATCTTTGATCTGTGTCTACTTTGCCCGTTCTCCTCTCTCGTCCATTTGGCATTGTCACGTATTTCTTGTTAGTATTTAGATCAATTCATAACAATCAGTCACATCAGTTGCATTTCTTCAGCCAGTTTTAGCATTCCTCTCCGGAACGCAGCCTGAACCTTTCTGCTTGTCAGCTTGGCTATTATTTACTGTTATTCCTGCCGAAGTTAGACAATTACAAGATCCAGCATGGAACACCTTGACATAGAGAGGTAACATGTGAAGAAAGAAATCTCTTGTAGTTTTCTCTACTATTTACTTTACATCTGAGATATCTTTCATGCAAACCTGGTTAAAGACTGTCCATTCCTTTCTTTTTTTGTTTTTTTTAATCAGTTCATTTGCTCATGGTAAATTAGTGGGATTTTTATTTCACCACAAAAAGCCAAAGTGGTTCATGCTCCAAAATCTGTGTTATCGCCTTTCTTTCCAGGAAGCTTAGACTGGAATTATAGCCTTGCACCAGCAGGGGTACGGCTGACAAGTGATGAGGTAAACAAATCTCTTTCATGCCTCGCTCCTCACGTTCGTTTATGATAACCTGGCTGTAGCGCGCGAAATAAAACTTTAATGTCTTCCTGCATCATCCTCTGTGCATCTGGACTCTGACACTGCTTCCTTGTTCTAACGGATGTTGACCAAAAAAAAAATATTCCCTGAAAATTCTGTTTCGGAAAAATCACAATTTGGCTTTGAGATGTCTTTCAATACATCACAAACAAGATCTAATTTTTCCCCTGAAAATGAAATGACGCAAAGAAGTTGTCTTTTGATTGACAGGCAGTTATATTTAAATAGGTAAGAGAAATAATGAAGCTGTGATGGAACAGGTTTTTTTTTTGTTGTTAAAGTCTGTTAGTGCTCTTATGTTTCAGACAGATTTCTCATACCATCTTAGCCCCTTTTTATTTTTTTATCTTCTTTCAAGAAACCCGCCATGTGTATACAGGCATCTGTGCTTATCTGAAACCCAGATACGGGGCGTTTTTGGCGAGGAAAGAGATTCCTCGATGCGCTGTAGACCCGCTGGCTAGATAATGCTGTCTGTGTTAGACATTATAAATTTAATTTTCCCTGGTCTGAAGACGCAGCCGCCGGTTGCATTGAGCTTAAGTTTGAACTCCTTACCTTTGCCTCAGAACCTGTGTATGGAATGCTCTGGCAGGACAAACGGCAATAACCGTTTGGTTTTGGAATCACCAAATTCTGGGTATGCAGTATTGTAGTTCAACATACATCTAGTGAAACATTTTCATCCATTCTCATATCAGTAATGGGTTTTAATTTTTGTCTTTGCTATTTTGTACATATAATTATATTTTAACACGTTGCTGAGGTAAAAAATTAGATGTGCAAAATATTGGGCTGAGACTTAAGCTTGTTTCTCTTTTCCTCTAGCATATGGCGCTATAGCTTTCACAGGAAGAAATCAATATAGGATCAAGATGATTATGCATTACATAGAAGTAGGAATAATACCTTCAGGCTTGAAATCTTACGAGCATGTTCATTACACCTCAGTGTCCTTCCAAGGATTTATATCACAAGATCATCTTCTTCGAATTTATGAATGCTAGAAAGGAAGGTGGAACAGAACACGACACAAACATATAAAAATTCTAACTGCTAAGTGTCAGCCCGCTATTTCTGCCAATAGGAACAGACCGGTGGGGACATTATTCAAGTTCTTTCAGCGCAGAGAATTAGATAACTCAGTTTACAACGGTAGGTGTTATCACAAAACAGATATCTATCATAGGAATCAAGAAAGAGGGATAGTACATTCAAGTGTATCCATCTACTACTTCCTGACTCTGAAGAATTTCTCATTATCAAATGCATATTTGACCGCTGTTATTTTTTTATTACGAGGTTGTTGAAACATCTACAAAATTCATGGCATAAATTACATATCACATAACATCTGGCTTATGAATGGTTTTTGTTTAATACTGGACATATCTCTTATGTGCTTTGGAGATTAAGATAACATATACATGCACATAGGATTCTGTTTAAACTATGATATACTTGATGAACGGCCAGAAATGAATACACAGATCGTTCACAGATAGGGCTGGAATATAAAGCTGTTCTTTGCTCACGGAGATCAAAAGTTTAATAACATCTTAATGTACGTAGACATCAGACAAATCTACTTTAAAGGAGTGGTGCCAGTCGAAAGTAAAAGGTGAGATCCGTGTAACTTCATATAGAGGCAGGAAGTGGTCATTTCTGAAAGAAAAGAGAAAGATAAAAAATATTATAAATGATATGGTGGAGATTCTAGAATTTTTGCCTTTCCTCACAGCGTGATGTCAGATAGAGAGATATGGCACCTGTCAAGGAGATGGGCAGTGGAGATAAACCAAGAACTGAACACAACCGGAGAAAACCACTTTATGTGGCCCTCCCGGAGAGCAGCCTTTTTCACTTTTAGATACAGAACAAATCTAAAGTAGACAAAAATTCAACATCAGCAACTTGTTTTTGTCTTTACTTTTAGTGCAGCTATACAGTAGACATTGATTGAATGACACCTTGTGTTCTAGTTCTGTGTTAGCCCAATGCCATTCACAAAATGAGTAAGACCTAACAACTGGATGAGCGGTCTTGGAGATCTTTGGCTTCCCTCCACGCGTCAGTCCATTTTAACCACTCTATCGGGGGTACCATACACTCAGTGTTAACTCTCACAGCTCAGGGGGGCTGCAAAAGCAAAATGATATTATTACTGAAAGATAAATGTTGAATTTTATAACATTAAAATGAGATCATTTCTGTTGACTGAATACTGATCTAAATTACGACTCTGTTCTCAAAAAATTATTCTCTTATCTGCAACACCCAATAGCTTGTTAACGTTAAGTCTTTTGAAGCATTTACTATGTTTATAAAATAATACATTCTGAGCTGTGGAGAGTTAAAGAAGTAGGTAACTATGTGGACTTAAAGTTTCAATTAGCTGTAATGATGATACGCAGCCCTGGGAAAGATGATGTGTTTGCCTGAAGTTTTTCACTGATCAAACGGATACCTTCAAAATACGTCTTGACTAAAAGGAGAGCCCGCGCTAAACAGTCAGCCCTCTTCCCTCACCTCCCCCCTCACCTCCTCTCCCCCCCCCCCACCCCCTTTCACCTTTCCGCTCCAACCATCCCCGTCCATCCCTCACTCCTACATTCAGTTTCTCACTTGCTGGAACTTTATGGAAATTTTTAGAGATATTTTTGGCATTTCCTTTTGACGACATATTTCTTTTCGTTTTTTTCCCCCTATTTCATCTATGGTCAAGAACATCATGAGTAACGCAATGATTCCATCGTCCGGGATCAGGTTGGCCGTTATCTATATAATTATAACTTCGATGTGATTTGACAATATGTTTTGACATGGGCCCTTGGTGAGCATTTGTAACAGGCGACAACTTGCAACTATGTCACCATATAAATATGGACTGAAAGTTTCATTTCGCTGTAATGTCATGCAGTCCTAGGAAAGATGATGGTGTTTGCCTGAAATTGTTACTGATCAAACGAATCCTTTCACAACATGTCTTAACTCAGGGGAGAGCCTGCGCTAAACAATCATCCCTCCTCCCTTTCCCCACCCTTCTGCACCGCTGACCATAGCCACAATCAAGGACATTTTTAAAAAAATTTAAATCTTGATTTTTTTTTCTTTTCTTTAGGAAAAGTAAAGAGAGAGAGAGAGCAAGTATGATATGCCAGTATCTCCGTAAAGCTTGTCTGTATAAGTAATAGAAAGTGCGAGTGCAGGAAAGTCTGATTCACCGGCGTCAAGCGGCACAACTTCATATGATTATCCAGAGTCCAATGATGTTAAAATATTAGAGCAAAGAGCTGGCTGCATATACTGCTAAGAGATAAGGATAGAAATTCAAATAAGAGCAAATAAACAAAATAATAATAATAATAATAATAAAAAGACGACGAGGCAAATGGACACGACGAAAAGAAAGCCAATATGAGAAATAATTAATTGGCCTGAAAAGAACACTGGAAATAATCCAAGCAAAAGATATATTAATATTAGATGAAGTTTAGTTGTCCGTTTTATTCAGAAAATCTTTCCAGTCCCGCAGGTGGTGGAATTGGTCGAGATGTTGGCACAAAGAATTGTCAGAGGTCAACATATGAATAAAATAGTTCCTAGACGGACAGTACGGAGAGCTGATCAGTGTATATCAAAGTCGCAGAAAGTCCTTTAGTTTAGGCTTCTGTTCTTCTGTCTTCTTCTTCTGTTAGTTTCCATACATTTTAGTTTTGGCTTTATATTCAGCGAGGAACCTTAGAAAACATGGACATCAACCTTACAAACAATAACATTTATGGAGTCGTCGAAGTTCAACGTGAGCGACATAGAAATTTTGATCAAAGGATTGACGTGTGATGTGCAATCGGCAATATTAATTTATGGTCTCAGCTGTTGGGCAAAGCATATCTCCTATGTGACTGTTAGGCTCTTCATACGCCTTTCGGCCACTTTAAGATGGCTATCTCCTACCAGGACGCAACTTCACAGTAAGTTCTAACTAGAAATTACCTATCCTTATTTCATGTTGATTCGCTGAAAGAAATACAAAAGTTGTAATACGTGAGCTTATGGGAAGCCTATTTTCTAAGGCAAGCCTGCTCTACTATTCAGAAGAAGATTAGTCTACATTGTGTAGTTTCCTCAATGAAAGAAAAGCAGACATGTTTACAAAATAAATGTGCTCCTTTCCTGAGATGATAAATATTTCTCCAGACTATAAGATGTCAGAGAAGATAGTATAGTTCAGGGGATCTCATTTACTCTCTCTCCAGTCCTCTCTCTCTCTCTCTGTGTCTCTTTGTCTCTCTTTCCGTCTCTGTCTTTTCTCACAATACTTTTCCCCTTTCTCCGTTCTTCTTCTATTGTCTGCGAGGCTCTTTTTCTTTTCTTATTTCGCCTTTTCTTTTCTTTCTTTTATATATATATTCTCTGGTATTTATATACCGGCTTTCTTGCTTTCTCTAATTCACCTTCCTCTCCTTATTTCACTAATTCTTCTTTTTCTCTCGTGCTCTTTCCTTAGTCGGTATTATCTTTTGAATCCCCTCCTGTCTACTTCTATCTATGAACGTATGTGTGTGCAAGTGCACATTTTTTACTAAGCATTATTTTTTAAAAAATCTGCTTGCTTTCTAACCAAACATACTCCTTGACAAATTCGTGTGTGTATATTTGGCTTTTAAATGTGACTGAGAGCGTGAAAATTTCACTCCAAACGATTGCAGTCCACAGACGTAATAGCATACGAGAGCTCTTTACATCATGAACATGACTGAATGTTCGATGTGGACAGAAAGAAAATAAGGAAATTATCACTTCTTTAAAAATGTCTAAAATTGGGAGATGAAAAGTAAGCGATAACATGAAATTTAAAAAAAAGGTGTCTGAGACGGTGAATTAAGTCTCTTGGAAAAATTTCATAGAATGAGAGCAGGTTATATCAAAGGCTCAAATTGAACAGACATTTAGAATTACTTGGTCCAGCAGAATAAGAGATTAGACTAAGAGGGGCAGAAATAAGGAAAAGAAGAATGGAAGAAAGTAGTAGTGAAAGAGAAATTCGTGTAATTAAGACGTGCTAAAGATTACGTTGGTTTTTTTTTTTTACGCAAAGAAAGGTTCGAACTTGACAAGAGATAGAAAAAAAAGACTAAACGAAAGAAAAGTCGGTGGGAATTGTAAGGAAGATAGAATGAGGTAAAATGATAGAAAAAAAAAAACAACGACCAAAAAAAAAAAAAGTCAGAGAGAAAAAAGAAAGGTAGACAAAAGATCAAAAGAAAGAAAGTTCAGATGAAAGTGTGAAGAAAAGGGGATTAGGAGGAATGATGCACACAAAAAAAAAAAAGTAATGACGCAAAAATAAAAAAGAGGAAAATTTGAGAAAAAGGAACAGAAATTTTCAAACATCGAGAAAAGCTGAAAGGGATCACGAGAAGAAATAAACGACATAGAAAAAGAACTGTGGAAGAAAGGAAATGTAAAAAAGAAGATGAGTTTTCTGTTTTCTTTTCTTTTTTTTTTTTAAATAATGAAAGAGGACAGAAGCAGCAAAGAGAAAACATGATCAAGCCTCAGTCTTGCTGTGCAGACCATAAACTGTTTAGAACAGATCGCATGAAATAGGAAGGCGATCTATGGGAATTAGCGGCAATATTGGAGAAACGAAGTCGGGTGTGGGAGGGGGGGAGGGGGGGGGGGAGGGGGGGGG
>JBCEWB010173002.1:0-10169 GCA_039654565.1 Peronia peronii
GTATGTATGTATGTATGTATGTATGTATGTATGTATGTATGTATGTATGTATGTATGTATGTATGCATATATATGTATAGCATGTACACCAGTATGTATGTACATCAGTATATATGTTTGTATGTAGTAGGCCTACGTACTGTATGTATGTACATCTACATATATATATATATATATATAAATGTGTGTGTGTGTGTGTGTGTATGTATATATATATATATATATCTATGGATATATGTACATGTATTTTGTTTTCAGTTTGTAACTCTGTCCCTATATTTTTTTACCTACATTTGAATGTCTACTTTTCTGGATGCTGAGCAAATATTCGTATCGTGCTGTATTTATATGTAATAAAATAATAATCTTAAATGGAAACAGTCGTGAAAAAAATCAACTCTTATTTCGTTAGTTCCAACAGAGTTGTATCTCGATAAAAATTTCGTGAACGAAAGTTTCGCTGTTTTGGATTTTATAAAGGCAACACTTTTGGGGTTCAAGCTAGATTATTGTACTATTATTACTTAGAGGGCCATATCACTCACCCTATTTTGGTCATCTCCTTTCTGGCCATGCTGTTCATGACACATCGACTGGCCAGTTTGTCACCAGGTCTGATCTCCATGCCCGGATTGCTGACCTCATAAAATGTCTGAGGTTAAACAGAAACGAAACAAACAGCTAGACGATGTATGTCAATAGCACATCTCTAACATAAAAAGTTAAAAAATGTTACTATCGATAGAGAAAGAAATATGCACAGTGTCTAGAAATAAATAAAGAAACACCAAACAAATAGATAAATAAATAAAGAAACAAACAGAAAAATGAGGGCCCTCAAAATTTACATGACAATTACTGCATTGCCATTGACCTTGAAATAAACTTCATAGTTAAATGGAACGAAAGATTTCTATAGCAATATAGTTTTTTTTCTTTGGACACACAATGACATATAGGAGTATATGTATAGGGTCTACAGTAAGCATATAACTATTAGTATCAACAACAAAAACACTCATAGCAAAAGCAAAGACAAATCTACAGTGGTCATTTTTTTTTTAAAAATGGACATTTATAACGAATTTGTAATACTATAATAAACAAAACCTTTTTCTATATTGGAATACGTAAACGAGTAAACTACATTTACATGTGTCGTCCACCAAGTGAAATAATTCTGATGTCAAAAGTTTCATACAGAGAGAATATTGATATCCAAATGAGTATTGCTAAATTTAGTTACGACTTCGCTGTGCCGAAATGTCTCGTAGCTAGTCAAAATGAGTGGTACTTCGATTTTCTACCAATCGGACTATTATTATCTCATAAAACCTAAATTCATACACTTTCATATGGTGAAAAAGTTTTGAGCTGGCTTGACTGTAGCCAGTGACATTGCCGATTGAAGTGACAGGAGGTGACCCCTTAGTACCGGCTAAAGTCAGGAGAAAAATAGCGAAAACTTATAGCATATAAATCTAACCATTCACCTCACAGCATCCTAGTATTTATTTTATATAATCTACCCCAGAACAGCAATATTTTTTTCTTATTCTGAGATAAAGTCCTAACAATTTCTACAATGTAACAACATCGATATCAAACCGTTTTCGTCACATTCACTACCGATTTCTCTGTTTGAATCCAGAGATTGGCGACATATTCTGATTAGCCGGGAGACACATCCTCTCCTTTAAAATTTACTTCTGTGATCCTGTGGTCAGCCAAATCTGCTTTTTACAATGAAGTCCCGTCTGGCAAACCCGACCCATTTCACCAAACTGTGTGAGATTTATACATTTGCGGTATAGATTCACATTTTGACATCTATAAGTCTACCTGTGGCAGTTGAGGTGACATACGTCCAATTTCCGTCCATATCCCATCTCTTACTCTGTAGCCCGATGTTACAACACCTGAGCAATAAACAGAAACAATAAGAAATGTTTGTATGTAGATCATAATCCACCTTTTCTAAATATTATGCACGTGAGACTATGGTAGAAGATTGTGATCCTTTATCCGTTGTTCACATCATCATCTTCAATACTTCATAAAGATTACACTATTTGTTTTCTTTATATATTGAATCATATAAGTTCATAATTTTACAAGAAATAAGAATTGGATAAATTAAAAATCTCCTGAGAAGGAGAAAAAAAATCAATTTCAAAAGTGTTGAATGTGATGATGTAAAAAACGGACAAAGCGCCACGACCTTCTGTCACATTCTTATGTGCATGCCACTTGACGCCAAATTATACCATGTACATTTTGCCTGATACACTCTCCGTTTGTAAAAACACGGTGAATTGGAGAATCCCGCTATATCCCACACAGAGAACAGATGAGAATAATAATAATAATAGAGAGCAATTGTAAAGCGTTTATTCCCGTACAGTGTTCTAGTTCTAAGCGCTTTACGATCTATTGTTACGCTGACAGTTTCAATGGAGACACTCACAGACGTTCTCAGCTTCCTGGGAAATATTCAAGGTGGCTGCCGATTATGCGCTCTTAACCTTTTCACTCTAACAATATAATTGTCTATAATCGGTTGTTAGCTTTAACGTGGGTAGAGTCGGGAAATGTGTGTAAATTGTCTGATCCAAGGACAAGATGTCAGGACCAATCAGGATTCGAACCTGGGACTTAAGATCCCAAGTCCGACGGTCCAACCACTAAGCCACTGACATCACATGGTTTGTCCTAGCATTCTTTTCAGACATCAGACAAGTCAAGAACAATAACTGGTGAAGATCAGGATTGACAACAATAGGTTGATCCATTTTGTGAAACCGGAAATAAAGTTTGATAAAGTGACCTTCTTTCTCTTGTGGCACTGAAGAGCTATTCAAGAAAGGTACATTAATGGACAAGAAAGAAATAGTTCACTCACCAAGATTGTGTGCGTGTGTCCTGTAACCAATCGGATAAATGGTGTAATTCCGCTCAAAGACACAGGAAGATTCCATGTAGAATTCTGCAGGAAAACAAGCGGTCATGTAACAGAATTAATGTGCAATGTAAGCAATGTGAGTTGAGGTTATCAGTCAGAATTATCAAGATATTACATGTAATAATAATATGGTTGGATAGAATACAGAAGCGACTACATAACAGAGTCACTCAATGTAAGCAGTCTAACTGTAAGATTTTGTATTGAACCAATATATTATGTATTAACACTGTGATCAGTAAGAGTAATGGCTAAAGAGAGCGATCAGATTTAGTTGTACTCCATTTGCTTACATGAACAAATTTATTTATCTTGAACAAAAACATCTAGGTATAAAAATCAACCCAGTTAAGGTGATATCATTAATACTAGGGCATTGCATATTACAATGAGGTAAATAAAAATAATGGACAATGACTGGAGAGAGGGAGGAGACCCAGTTGCACTTGCCTAATGACAATAAAGTGAAGTTCATTATTCCTTTATTTACTGTTAATACAAAAACTCAATGATTAGAAGGGTCATTACGACACTGAAACATTGCAGTCATTAAATTCATTATACATGTATATAGTAAGAGTCTAAATCCATATGTGAAGCTTAATGATATGGAATGTTACTGAAAGATTTCAGACAGGCGGTATAACGTTTCAAAACCAACAAACAAGAGCACTTTGTGGAGAACCCTGGTCGCTGATGTTTGCGTTTAGGTGTTGATTATCATGTATTTTACCTTTTATATGTATTTCACAGCAGTATATTGACTCCTTTTGTTGGGGGAGGATTTAGTTCTCCAGCCAAATTATTTTCCTTTGCCAGCGAAACAAATCTTGAACTGTACGAGGAGGAAAGACAAGAGAACAATGCTCTTGAATTGAGGAGTCGTGGCCGTGATGTTAGGCACATGCCTCTATATGAATGTGTCGTAGGTTCCCATCTTACTGGGAGGTGGGAAAGATTAGAGCCTACTATTCATTTTTTCAATGACTCAACCGTTCCTTAAATCCTGGGTGGGGAAGTCCGATGTCTAACCTCCTCGGAAAACAGCGAATATAAGCTTATTTCGAAGGTCACATGTATACGTTACGTACCTTAAAGAAACACCAGTATCGAAATAGCAGCCAACAGGTGCTGAAAAGCGCATTAGAACGTAACTATAATAGAATCTGTGACAGCTGAAATCGGATGAAGAGTAGGCAAAGACGACGCTTTCAGGGCAAACTTTCCCAATTTCAAATTTCTATCCCACAAATTTTTCTCACCAGACTGATCACTCACGTAAAGCCGAGATATTCAAACTCTTAAGACTGTTTAAAATTTTCAAAAAGCCATTGTTGTGTTCTTTTTTAAAATTGAAACCAATTTAAAATTCTGCGAAATTCGTGATGTGATACTCGTCTTTTCCCATTTTGACTCGGATGAAAAGAGCAGCGTCTTTTACAGAAAGCCATTTAGCCACAAGGCCAAGTCGTTGCCTACCTGGTTCTTGTGGAGGAATGAAGCCCCAGTCACCTAACACCAGATATCCGGCTTGTTGAGGTGGTCTGAGGAGAAATTATGAACGATATTGAACATTCATCATAAGAAATATTCGCACAGTTACAAGTGTAACCAACTAGATCGAACTAATGTAACAACTAGCACATTATTCAGTGTTGCGCTCTGGGAATTTTATTGTGTTGCGTACTTTTTTTAAAGTGATTATTTTTTTCCAGATTCATATGTTTTTGGATAGCTTTTACATGCCTTTTACATTGTTTGATAACTTGCATTATTCATCTTACTAAGTTTATAACCTACTATTGTGCGAACGTTATTTACCGTGTTTGGTGCAGTGTGGCGATTATTGTGCTGATGCACCGTAAACTCAAAACGCAGTACCCAGGTTTCCAATAAAAATAATAATAGCAATGATAAAACTGTGGCTGTCTTCCTCGATGTGTCAAGGGCTTACGATATATGTTGGCGAAAAGCAGCAGTGCACAAGGCGTAGTTAATGGGGATCGAAGGCTCGATGCTCAGTCACATCAAGGACTTCCTGACCGCCAGAAAGTTCAGAGTCAGAGTGGGGAACGTACTATCCTCTGAGAGGATACAAGAAAACGGCATCCGGCAAGGATCAGTGATCTTACCTACCATCTTTGGTATCACGGTGAACGATCTGCGGGAAACCGCCACCAGGACGTTGAACACACTCTCGCAGTACGCGGACGATGCAGCGATCTAGCGGTCAGGAAAGAGGCTCGATCATTGCTGCCAGGGGTTATAGAACTAGTTAGGCTCGTTTCAGTTTGGATGACCCAGTGGGGATTCTGGGCTGAACGAAGATAAGTCCGTGAGCATGATCCTCTGTGGCCAAGAGGTTTGCCAGTACTCAGTCTGAACGGCAAGGCCATCCAGGCCGTCCGCACTGTGAAGTTCCTAGGGCTGACACTTGACAGGAACCTAACGTAGAACCCACATGTGGCAGACTTGAGGGAGCGGACGAGGGGTTCGCTGAACCTGCTGAGAGCAGTAAAAGGGCATGGCTGGGGAGTCAACACCAAAATGATGCGACAGGTCTACACATCATTTATACGCGGCAAACTTGACTATGCCAGCGTGGTGTATGGCTCGGTAAGCGAATCGACTCTTAAAGAACTGGACGCTGTCCAGAATGAAGCCCTCAGAGCGATTGCAGGGGCCCGGCGTGGGGCTCCAGCGAATATGCTCGAAATGGAATTAGGGTGCCTCCCCTTGAACTACGGAGGTCCCAGCTCCGACTGAGCTACTGGGCAAAATGCACTGAGGAATCCGCCCACCCAACGTCCCACTCTTACGGCGCTCGACATGAACATATCTGGTGGTACACAGACCACCGCGGAGACAGAGCCCCTGCGTCTTATATGACCCAGAAGCAGGTACACCGGTAATTGGATCAAGCGGTCATAGAACAGATACGTCCCCGACACAGAGCTATCTTCCCACCATGGGAAGTCGTCGCACCGGAGGAAGACATCGGTCTTACAGCCAGATGCGGCAAAGATACTGATCCGGCGGTATCCAGGCAATTGGTTCTAGAGTACCTCGGTGAGGTACGGGGCAACTCGCTGGAGGTGTACATGGATGGGTTCAAGAATGAGACAGATAGAGTGGGACTGGGAGTAGCCATTCCCGAATGGCGGCAAAAATCAGTCTGTCGCTACCGAGAAACACGTCGGTCTTCACCGCGAAAATGACCGCTATACTGGTGGCGCTGCGCACCATAGTGCAAAACCCTCCTCTCAAGGTGCTGGTCCTGTCAGACTCGCTCTCCAGCCTACAGGCCATAAGAGGTTACCAGGAGTGCAGCAGGCCGGACATGCGGGAAGAGATTCTTCATGTCTGCACGAACTTGGAGGCCTCCGGTGTCGAGTGGGAATGATATGGATATCGGCGCACGTGGGGATCAAAGGTAATTGACTCAGCCGACCGAGCCGCAATGCGAGGTCTGGCGAGTGCCAACAGGGTGGAGACTGGCCTAGGTCACGGCAAAGTCAAAAGTGTCATACGACACAGTGTTCAAAACCGGTGGGTCGGCCAGTGGAAGGTGAAAAGAGCTGGCACGGCGGCTTTGGCTATGTTCAGAACACCGGGCACAAAGCCCGACATAGATATAAAGTACCAGTGAACATCAGCTACTGAGATTGAAAATGGGGAACGGACCCCATAGGTTCACCAACCACGGGCAGCCCGCTGCCTGCGACACATGTGGAGACACAAATGACGTCAGCCACTACATGCTCCGGTGCCAAAGATTCGAGGACCAGCGCAGAGAACTGGTCCAGTATGTGAGGAGCGCTGGCAAACCCCAAACGTTGGAGACAGTGTTCCAACATGACGCACCAAAGGCACTGAAGAAGCTGGTCAGGAGATACGTAGAGGCAACGTATTCCAAACTGACGTCGGACTGAAGCCGTACCGAAAAACTCGGTAAAACACCGAATGTGACAGTCCAGACAGGAAACAGTTGGAAGGCAGCGAATCTTGCCGGCCCCGCTGGCGGGGGTAGTCTCTTTTGTCCCCGGCAGCGGGCCGCAATGCGGGACAAGGCAGGCAATCCCCCCCCCCACCGAGCGAGGGGAATGCCAACAAACCACGGGATTGGGGGATCCTGTGAGTCCCCTGTCTGAGCGGGACTAGGCGCGCACGGCTCTAAGAAAGAGTTCGGTGCTCCCCGGTGTACCGGGGCAGTTGTTGTTGTTGTGTTGGGGTTTAACGACACATCAGCACGACTGCGGCTATGCTGTGTCAGATACGGTAAGATACATTTACACGTCAAGATGAAGAGAGGAAAGAAAGCGGGACAGAAGACAGGAGCAAGGAGAGAGAGAGGGACCCGGGGCACGTGATGGGTCGGTAACTACTCCTGAAATCCAGGAGGTGGGTGGGGGGTGGGGGGGGGGGGGGAGCGGGTTGCATAGTGTCGATGGTGCACGGCTTAGCACACATCCTCGGATAGACCGAGCGCAATGCGGGCAGGACGCGGATGGTACAAAACGGCCAAAATGCAAAAAAAAAAAAAAGAAAAAAAAATCTAACATGCAAAATGCATATGACGGTCATCCCAATATGGCACCGCCCTTCGGGGCACGCCGAAAGGGACTGAAACCCAAAACGAAAGAACAGAACATAAAACAACACTTATACAGCGCTCATCCCTGTACAGCAAAGGCCTGAGCGCGTCACAATCTGTTATTATCCTGGCAGACCCAACAGAAACACACTCATATTAGCCGCTCAAAACCTTATCAGTCTACATAATTAATACTTTTAACATTCTATAGTTATGTTTGGGTATCGATGACAGCCTATGTCAAGTCAAGAGATGTGTGTGAATTTCCCAATGTTAATATATTCTGGACTTCGTTACGAACTGAACCTAGCAACATCTCTGCTTCAAATGTTTATATACTTAAGCTTGGGTGATACAGGAGTAAACTGAAGAGGCAGATGGTTCATTTATATTAATGCTACATCTTACATCTGTTCAAGAAAAAAAAATCACTCTTGATTTCTGAGAAAAGTCTAACCTTCAACGTGGCTGTCTTATAGTAACTGTGCTCTCAAGAAAAACCTACCTTTCGTGGGTCATATGGAATGTCACTCCGGAGTTATCGGTCACACCCTCTGGGAAAAGAGAAGATTGGTGTTTTGCAGATAAATAGCCCTTTCATGGCGGTTTTTTTCACCGATCACGAGTCACACCAATTTTGCCAGACCCAACAGTGGTGTTGAACAAATATTGCAAAGGAAAGAATAACTTTTCTTCTTTATATTTGAAATGTTAATCATAGATATTTAATTTTTTGAAAAAAAAAATTGACAAGAAGGAAACATGTATGTTAAACCATAGTATTCTCAAAATATTTAATGATTTACACTTCCATCAAAATCCCTAATAGTGATTTTTACATCTTTTACTAAATTCTTTATTGTTCAACAACCCTTGTGTCAAAGAAAAGTGAATAATAAGTGTCATGAAAAACAGTCCATAATACAGAATTATAAGTTAATTCTTTTCCGTATTTTGTGGAGTCAATGTGCTCTTGGCGATATATGCGATCAGTTCGCAAGAAAAATATCATATAAGCCCCTCTGAAACGTAACCCTAATTTCAGACAATGGACTATTAAGTCACCCAAATTACTTTCCTTCCTTAACCAAACGAAGTACATATTTATGTATAACAAGCCATATAAAGAAAGAAAGATAAAAGGACTGTCCATCTGTCGAGACAGCTAACCACAGGTGGCTGAAAAAGGTAAATAGAACGCAACGTAAACATTGCTATGATTATTTTGAGGCGTGATTAGGTGAGCACTCTGAAAAACTTGTAACATATGATTCTGCTTTCATTTCATGAGAATTTTTTTATTTATTCATTTATTTATTTGTTTGTTTGTTTGTTGTTTTTTTTTGTTTCTTATTTCATTTTAAGAAAAAATTATTTATTTATTTCTTGCATATTTATTTCAATTAAAAGGAGCCACGGTAAATTTCCCTTTCTATATAATGTTCTTTCATACCCAGTATTTGGCAAAGGAAGTTCATTGGGTGACTGAGAAAAAAAAAAAAAGGTTCATTGGCAGCCTAGTGCATAAAGCCTTCCCTATCATCCTCCTATCTTTCACTACCTCGAACGGTAGGGAATGCTAGATGGGGCTTCTAAGCCTAATGCTGGGCAAACTTGCAGGCCGTATTAACCACTTCAGTGGAAAATTAAATACAACGGGCGGGAGAAAGTGAAGTGGTAAATGGAGAGATTAAAGGAGAGTATCGTCCAGAGAAGTTCTCGATTGCTTCTCGCAAACTTTGAAAACCATTATTTAAATATCTTAGTATACGTTCTGCAACTGTTGAATATCACCAGTATCCCCCGTATCTATCTTATGTTAGACGTAATCGTGCTGATGTTAATCGTTAAATAAATACCAATACTGAGAAGAGGAGGGGGGGGCGGGGGGGGGGGGGGAAGAGGGGGGAGGGGGGGAGGATGCTCATTGATAACGGTAATTTTCCAGTGTGCATTGAGATATATTTATATTAAGAGGAAAAGTTTAATTGAATAGAGAATCATACACTGAGATTTAACAAAGTAGAAGAGTATAAATATCCCTATTCTTAATTTGTTCAATAGGAATAAATTAGCAGATTTTATTTCCGAACTTTATCTGCTGAAAGTGACAAATGTATAGCACAACAAATTATACGATTCGCCGTGATGGTTAAAAATTAAGGTCATCTTTGCGTAGTATTGAATTCTCTGTAACATCGGTGCTATTTTCTTTCCGAATATTGCGCATTTGAGTAATTTTTAGATGGCACGAAAAAACATTGGTTTCCAGATTTAGTTGTCAGGATGCAGTGATTAAATCATCGTCACATGTTTGTGTGGTAGGTAATTTGTAAGAATCAATACTTCATTTGTTGTCGCCACGTGTGAAATTGTCTTTTCTCGAATAGAACCCATTCTTTTCTTCACTGTTCAGCGCATAAACAGCTTCACCCATACATTTGTTGTTCGCTATTCTCGTATAGCCACCACTGCTGCAAACATACGTGTATTTCCATGAAAATATTTCGAAATTAATTGGAACATAGAGAAGAGGCTGTTTCTATCTATCTATCTATCTATCTATCTATCTATCTATCTATCTATCTATCTATCTATCTATCTATCTATCTA